>JAWZYV010014772.1:600000-792845 GCA_038373885.1 Cheiracanthium punctorium
TGGCTTGGGCATGGATGTTAAATTGCCCATCCCTTCATAGGGGGTAATGGCAACACCTCCTAGATTTATAAGGCCTGAGAACAGAAGCTTTTACGTCATCACTAGGTCTTCAAAGATGACGTCATCGCAGTTTTACTTTCACAAAATTAAACTATATAAAATTTCTGGTGAATGATACAAATTTTAGAAAATATCTTAAGTTAAGATAAAAATTAAAATTCCTTTCTGATAAAAAATAATTTATTACGATCTATTTCTGTATCATATTATATAATTAGTGATAGTTAAAATTTCTATTTGTCGTAAAATTAAATTTTCTAACTTAAATCATTAAATGTTTTATGCGGGAGTAAATTAGTAAATTCACCAGAAACTCTGAATAGTTTTACTTTGTGAAAATAAATGTGTGATGACGTCATTTTAGTGGACCTAGTGATGAGGTAAAAGTTTCTGTTTTCAGGCATTGTATATCTGGGAGGTGTTGGTTATGCTGGCTGCCCACTGGGTGCTCACATAATAAAATGCGTCAATAGTTTCGGGCCTTAGTGGTAGCAAAATGCTTTATGAGCAAGTACCCGCCAATTGGAAGAAAAACGTGTGGATCTTTTGTATAACCCTAAAACAATTATCTTCTTGATAAGTACTTTTTATATGTACGTTATTTTACGAGGGTTTTTATTAATTACAAACGTTACTAGAAATTTACGTACAGAGAAATTGAACATAAAAAAATGATAACAATAAATTCTGATAAAAGCATACAGGAACATACCATCTGAGAATTATAGGAAACCATCCTGAGATGCACTGTAAAAAATCCAGTAACGTTCTTTGGAAATAATGGGAAAAGTTAGATTCACAAATGAACGCATGAAAAAGTAAACATTCCCATCTGAAAACGTTACTCTTGAACCCGTTCTTCTATGAATATTGCTCGCACGATTCGCTTTAAAAAACGCGTCATTTACTTACGAATGACCCATGTTTCAAAACAAAACCAGAAACGTTTCTTGAAAATACTAGGGCAGCTCAGGTAAACTAGAATTCCGAAGAACGTTGCATGAAAATACCAGAAATTTAACAACTCAAGAAAATTCCACTGAATTGTATTGTTCAGTATCAGTTGTTCAGTAAAAATTCCTGATATTTTCATGTAACGTTCCTTGGAATTCTAGTGCAACTCAATGGCCCATTATATTCAACGAAAGCTCCTGGATTTTTTGACAGTGTACCATTTTCAAGCTAAATGTGGGAAGATAATTTTTGATACATGCTTATGACTTTTCGAGAACAAGTGGAAAAATGTGAAGGGAGGAAAAGCCCAATTCAAACGAAAGGTCATATAATAGAATTTTAGCTGTCAGTCGCTTCGGGTGTTGAATCCAAAATTATCAATCTTCTTTTGTGCGCTTTTCTGTTACTGTACTCTACTAGAACAAACTAAGAATTTCGTAAAAAAAATAGTTCAAATACATTAATATTCAACAGGGAAATTGCATTTATATTAAATTTATTTCTTTTTCGGGAAAACTGTTTCACTGTTCCGGAAAAATTTAATTTACGAATTTTTATTCTTTTACACGACAACAATTCATTAAACGTGCGCAAAAATTTACTAAACCCCCTCCCCACTTTTTTTCCGCATCAACTACTTCTTGCTTGAAGGAATTCAGACTGCTTGTTATTTTAAGCAAACAAGAATTTAAACGCGATAAATATATTTTCTTTCTTTCTTATTTTTTTCTTTTTTTTAATAAAAAATCCCTACTAACCAAAATTTATTTGAGTGAAAAATATGAACAGGCATGCATAATGTAGAGAAAACGTAAACAAATTGTGATGCAGCTTTATTTGAAAATGTGTAAGATAAGAAGTTATGTCATGAAAATAATTTTTTTTACTTACTTTACATACCAGGGGGATTTTATTTTATTGCGTAAATATTCAAGGTTGAAAAGCCATTTAAATTATTTCTCGTATTTGCGAACTTATTTAAGTATTTATTTTTTAATTAAGCTACTTTTTAAATATTGCAAAGTAATTTTAAATTTTATTTAATCATGTAATAACAACAAAAACAAATAAAAAAAGGTTCAATTCGAATTTTTTTTTCTCCCCTAGAATTATATATTTCTTTTTACTTTCTGGAAATTATAATTTCTTGCGTTTTCGAAGTATAATCGGGCAAAGCAAGGATACAACGAGACTAGTGGTCAGAGTATTTTTTTTTAATTATTATTTTAACAAAAATGTTGGAACTTTAAGCAATTTTTTTCTTAATTATCGAATCTCGCGCACTTTCCAGTTAAAAATAATAAAGATAGTTGAATATAAAAAAAAATGTTAAACAAAGTTTTCCATAAAATTCAATTTCGGTAATGGGAACCGTTTTTAAACGATAATTCCCATCTCATCGGACTTGACAAAATAATGCGAACCCACCACACGTTCTTATTAGAAAGAGGGAGAGACAAAAAAGTCCAGAGACTAAAAAATTACAAAAGAATTTTTTCTTACTTTTTTATTTACAGTCTTAAGCAGCAGTTTTCGATACTTTTCTCAAAATTAAATTAAATTACTCGTTATAAAATTTTAATACATCAGAAATCAAACCGCTCTTTTCCCCCAAGAGTCCACAGTAGAAAAAATAAGTAAAGAACGAAAAAAGAAAAGTAACTTCTTTTAAAACGCGATACATTTATATTAAAATCCTCTTTTCTTTTAACATCAAAATCTATTCCCTTACTGTTGGACTTTGTGGGTTTTTATTGGCGAAAATGTTTGGGGAAAAAAAAAGCAAAAATCGATAATTTGTGATTGCTTTGTTCTTTTTGTGTAAACTATCTGATCTTAGGATCAATATTTTTTAAGGATTAAGTGCATCAGTTACGTCGTTAGTTAAAATTTCCATCAATGTTCTAAACCGTTTTTTTTTAGGTTACTTCTTAATTATCTTCCTTCCTTTTTTAGCAATTTTGTAGTAAAAATATAAATATTATCTGTTTAAATACAAGTTTGAGTTTCATCATGCCTTTTGTAACATATTTTAATACACGTGATGTATAATTACAACATGTTTTGTTAATTTAATCATTCGGTGTAATAGTCGTTAGGGTAGAGCGAAAAACACTTTTTTTCGAAATTCACATTGCCTGAGTCATTAAATGGTGCAAAACTGATAAGAACAAATTGTCTCCAAGTTTCAGCTCAAAATATTGCCATCTTCAGGTTCCACACCTCAAGCGAATATATTCCCAGTGTCTTTTTTAGTCTTTTAAGAATTTCTATTGAAATAATTACGTTTAATTAATAAATTGAAGAATTAATACTCCGATACACCTGCTCTATCAAGAACAACGGCTAGTTCGGGCATTTAGTCTGTCTTAAAGATGTCGCGCATCTCATCGCCAGTCGTTTTCCGACATTTGGCTTCCTGACTAACGAAATCGTCATCATTTTCTCAGGTATATTCCATTTCTGAATCAGATCCTAAGTCGACGTTTGCTTCTAAATCTACGATTTCCAGCACTGACGTGTGACAATAACGTATTAATAAAGCAATTGAATAATGAAAACATAACTAATTATTCAATTAATTAATTAAACATTATTATTTTAATAAAAATAAGCTAGAAACATATTCGCTTCAGTTGTGGAACCTGAAGACGACAATATTTTGAGCTGAAACTTGGAGACAATTTGTTCTTATCAGTTTCGCACCATGACTCAGGCAATGTGAATTTCGAAAAAAAGTGTCTTTCGCTCCACCCTAATAGTCATCCTTACAAGCAAATATTTTTGCAAATTTTAAAATTAAGCAGTGCACAAGTCTTTAATGCAAAGATTTCACTAATAATGTTCGTAATGTTATAAATTTTCGCGGTGTCTGAACTTCTGGGGTTTAGTTTAGTCTAAAATTTTTGTTCTAGGCTTTAAGTAATTAAATTTTGTATTTTGTTTCATGCAATCAGTTAACCAGAACAAGAAATATGGATCTTTAATTTTCCTATTAAATAACAGTAGCTCTGGCAATTTCTCGACAAATTAACAGCAAGTATTGCTTAGGTGGGCTCAGTTTTGGAGAATTATTTTCGGCGCAAAAACTTGGCGATGTTTCGCCATTTGTCTCGAAGTTTGATGACATTTGGCGCGTTTATATTAATGGGATCTGCCACAATTAATGTTAAGCAACTACCCTACTAGCAATTTTGCTCGGGCCATCATCGGCTGGATACGTGGCCGGTGGCAGCCCGAGCAAAATTGCTAGTAGGGTAATTGACTGAGATAAACAGGGACCATAGTATTAGTCGCAAAGTGGGTAGTGTAAATTGAAAAATTGTTCAAAATAAGTTAGGATAATAGACTGCGTTTAGAATAAATTGATTTTCAAAAAGTTACACTTTTTAAACTTATGTACGACCTCCGTACGAAAAAATTCCAGTTAGTTTAAAATTGTGTACCATTCGCTAATGAGGGGACGTATAAAATTTGGGAATTATAGCCTAAAAGTTGTATGAAATATGAAGATAAATATATGCTGACTTAAACTACCTTCCAGCAGATCTCGAAGGGAAAAAAAAAAGTGTCCGATGATCGCGTTTCAGGGGTCGTATGAAAACTATGAAAGAAAGTAATTTTTTGCACTTTGGCAAGAAACGTTTACATACAGATTCATGCATAGCCCCTGACTAGCTTTATTTAAAGATATTTCTGAGACGTTTTATGATGAAAGGCTGAAATTTCGTCATCACCTTTTTAATGATGGCGCACAGTTTACTAATCGGAATTTCTTTGTACGGGAGTCGTATATAAATTTAAAAAGGGTAACTTTTTGAAAATTAATGAAAGTGTTTTTCTTAACGTAGTTTTTCTTGCTATCTTATTATGAATATATTTTTAATTTACATTGCCCAGTTATCTCTAATAGATAAAGAATTAAAGCGTATTACCACTTTCTTGGGACACCCTGTATAGAAGAAACGGAAAATTATACCGTAAACTTAGATAACTTCGTAATTTCAGTCAAAACTGATAAATTTACGTGCCACCGACTTTATGATAAATATTTTTATGTTTAGAGTATATGTTTATATGTTTATATGTTAGAAAGCTCAAACTATTGTTTCACCTGAAACGAAGGAAACAAAGCAGAGCAAAACAAAGAGAGAGCGGAAATATAGATTTTTCTTATCATTGATTATAATAGACTCTCGGAAGCCATAAATCACTGTTTTGCCGTCCAAGTTCGTTTTATAAACGTTACGTAAAATTAATGAAAGTTTTCATATAAGACTATAAAGATATTAGTATCTGCAATAGGAATGCCTGATAAATAAAATGCTTGGAATTGTGTCAGATTTGACATTTTACAATGAAGAATGTATACCTCTTTTTACTCCACAAAAGCTGCAATTCTGGTTTCATCTATTTTAAAGTATTGATTATCGCTCTGTTTATTTTTGAATGAGATATACCAGGGGAGACTGAAAAGGTTATTTATAGTTTGTATTGTGATTAATGAATCAGTATTAAGTGGACAAGGGACTTTAAAATTTAAAAATGCGATTTCTTAATTTTTAGTCTCAAGGTTGTTTAAAACAAAGGTTTATATTTACACTAGCCGCCTCCGACGACCAGTTGGTCCGCCATCTTAATAAAACGCCGGCTTTCTTGGCACTGAAATATCTCAGATTCTGAATGGAATTTAAAATTAAGATGGTTACAAACAGGAGCGGCCCTCGGGTAAGTGGCGCCCCTGCAAACGTAAAAAAGACGCGCCCCTTTTATGCTTAGTTTTTGATTTCGACGTGACGTCCTTTCGAAGCCGGTGCCCCGATGCGATGATTACCTAGCTTACCGTGTCGAGCAGCCTCTCGTTACAAAAATAAAATGGTTTAATGATTAAAACCTACAAAAAGGTACAAAT
Organism: Cheiracanthium punctorium; assembly: GCA_038373885.1. Classification (NCBI taxonomy): domain Eukaryota; kingdom Metazoa; phylum Arthropoda; class Arachnida; order Araneae; family Cheiracanthiidae; genus Cheiracanthium; species Cheiracanthium punctorium. Next base: position 605,927 of record JAWZYV010014772.1, read on the forward strand.
TATTTTCTTCCTATATTAATTCTGAAGAGCTTCTACATATATCGACCGTTATCAAAAAAACTTAAAAGGGGTGGGGGGGAGGTGAAGGAAGAAAATCTGAAACACTTTCAGATTTTAAATACGCACTAAAGTGCTATATATTAAAAGCGTATCATAATCCCTGCGTCTTTCCTATTTTCTTTCCTTAATCCAGTAAGTTGGAAAGTGCATCGTTATTCATGAGTATGATTAAACAAAATTAAAATTGATATTTCTAAGATCCTTTTTCTGCATGTAATACATTAGATATAGAAGGGGACAAAGACACGCGCAGAAAAATGCATAATTCAAACTGAATGAATGTTTCAAAAACTTATTTTTGTTTGTTTGTTTGTGTAACATATATTTTGAATTTATGTGCTTGGCCCGAATTCCGCTTATAAATCCACATGCACGTCAGAAGGAAAATGTTATTCAGGTGATTTTATTTATTAAAAACTGAGTATTCTTTCTATAAGTTTGCGCCATCTGTCGACAACTTTGTAAAATAAAACTCAATTGCATTCTTTATATATATATATATATATATATAAACGATAGTTTTTTTTTTAAATTATAGAAACGGTGTTTTTTTTCGCGCGATAAAACGTAGCCTGTTTGTTAATCCAGGACTTTAACAGTCTTTATTCCAAATTTCATCCAAATTCGTCAAACCGTACCAGCGTGAAAGAGTAACAAACATACATACAAACATTGACATTTATAATATTAGTAGAATTAATGCTAAAAATAAAAAACTGAATCTTTAAAAAAATATATGTTAATACCTTTGAGAAAAAATTTCACATTCAATATTTTTTTTCAAAATATCGCATGTGCATTCCAAATTAATAAAAAGCTGTATTTTTTATAGTACACTTGTAATGCATGCATCAACATAATTGCGCCTTAAATTTTCAAACAAAGATTATTCAGTATATATATAGGAATTTAAATGTAACAATAGGATGGAAATTTCAAAAAAAAAAAAAGCTACATCTCAAATGAATTTATTTTTTCTATTAAAGCTTACCCTTGTCACACATAAAAATGAATGCATGTATATGTTCATGAAAAATGAATGCATGTATATACTGCAAGTGTATATTTAAAATATTATAGCTTTTTATTAATTTGCTATGCTCATGAGGATATTTTAAATAAAATGACAGAAGGCCTATTTTTTAAATAAATATATATCAATTTTCATTTTAAAATTTATTTATTTATTTTTAGTTTCAATATAGATGCAAACTATTATATTAAACAACTTTTACATACGATTACTAGTAAAAATTAAAAATTTTGGATATAAACGTCCCTTGCCCCTTAAAGCGCGTTTTCAAAACATACTTAAGCCTAACAAATAGTTGAAAATTCATTAAAAAACCTAAATGTAAAATATTGCACTTAAAAAATACTTAAAAATTAACTCGATATTTTTCTTTGGAATTGGTGCAAGTCCATTTTTTTCGCAGAAAGTTAGTTAACCCCTTGCGTACCAGGGACGTACGTGCGTACATTTTTATAACATCGCACACTATTACCATGGACGTAACTGCTTACGTTCGTGGTATTATTGCATGGTTTTAACTTTTTTCTACCTCTTATTCTTGAACACAGTGTGTAAGTGTTATCTGGTATTCTAAACCGTGATTTTTTCACATCTCCATATTTTTAGCCTATCTGTATTTGAATAGCCATAACAGGTGAACAAATGTACTTAACAGAATTTAATAATCTGGTATTGTGATCCTGTCGTGGTACGCAAGGGGTCAATGATAATGTTACGAAAATCACTAAGCGGATTTTATGTTAAAATAGTCCAACAAGATCAAAAAGTGAATATAACACTCTATTCGACCAGTCAAAGCACTATTATCTCACAGAAAATTACAGAATTTTATAACGCATGCATCACCAAATCATTAAGCATCACAACAATAACACTGTGAAATCGCGTTGTCAATCATATAGCTCTCTTCTCTATATCCACAGTCTGTTTCAACTGACTCACATCGAGAGAGATAGTCTATTTATAGTATCCTCCTAATATAAGTACAAAAAGACAGCTACGTTTCAAAGTGTTTCATAATCAATATTTTTGACACGATTTATCTTTCTTGCTTAAGTTATTTGCACTCATAAATTAAATCAGTGTTGTTAGTACACTCATAAATTAAATGTGTTGTTAGTACACTCATAAATTAAAACAGTATTGTCAGCATTATGATTAAATTAGGTTAACTAATATAAGTACAAAAAGACAACTGTGTTTTAAAGTGTTTTATGAGCGTTGCACTAGACGAGATTTATCTTTCTTTTTTGTAATATTTACAGACATAAATTGAATAATTCTCATGGTTTCGTAATATAAGTACGAAAAGCAAAAAAACGTTTCAAAGTGTTTTATGATCGATGCATTAGACAAGATTTATCGTCCTTTCTTGAATTATTTACAGACATAAATTAGCTCCGTATCATAATTGAAAAAACAATTGCATTTCAAACTGTTTTAAGATCCATGCATTAGACTAGATTTATATTTCTTGTTTGAATTATTTAGTCATAAATTGAATCGGTATCATGGTTACCTAATATAAGCATAAAACTACAATTCCCTTTAAAAGTTTTTATGTTCGATGCATTAGAAAAGATTTGTCTTGATCGGATTATTTCCAGACATAAATTGAATCATTATCACGGCTACCTATAATAAGTACAAAAAGATAACTGCGTTTCAAAGTGTTTTGGGCCGCGGTAGCTAGCTCAGTTTGGGAGAGGCGTCGGTCTCGCAGCCGAAAGGTTGAGAGTTCGACCCTGGGACCAGCCGACGACCGCCTAACGATCGGTAGTGCTGCCATCTATCGGCTCCTGAATGAGGTAGAAATGAACACACTTGGCAGGTACTGCCGCTGTCGCTCTAACCTGAATTTGGGGTTGGTTCAAAATGCTATAAAGCAGAGATGCCGCGGCCCATAAACCATGAAAACAAGACAGACGGAAAATGTTTTACGATCGATGCATTAGACAAGATCTATCTTTATTGCTCGAATTATTTATAAACATAAATTGAATCAGTATCATGGTTACCTAATTTCATACTCTCAACTCGATTCCATGAATTTCTTTCATCAAAATAAATTACGAGTGTGCCTGTTAAGCCTCTAATAACAGCTTCGGACAGTTTAAACAAGGAAACATTACATGAATCCTTTACTACGACCAAAGCAACACTGTGCAGTGTCTCGAAAAAGAAGAAGAAAACCCAATGCAATGTTAATGAATTTCGTAGATAGCTAGTCTCTTCTTCCTTTTTTATTCTATCCCAAAAATTAGATTGATGATTCGCTTTGAGAAAAATTCTACTACAGCAACAACAAGTTTTGCTTTCCATAATTCATTATCACAAACGCAAAACTAATTACCCTAAGAGAGTAATACTCCTTTCCCGAAATTTCTGGCTTTTCGGAATTTAATAAGTGCTCCGCTTGTTGGTTGGTTGTACCTCTGCTTTGTTTTAATGAAGTTTTCGTTGAAGATAACATTCGTAACGCACATCCGATTCCGTTTTTGACTTTTCAAAAATTTATCAAAAGAATGAATTTATGAGCTGTGCGGCAGGAGGAAAACATAAATCAAGGTGCATTTTCGAACCGGATGGCGGAGGGAGAAATTTTTAGTGTTGCCACTGTTTTGAATCAAAAGTTTCAATTCAGCGGGGAAATTATTTCCTAAAAGCGGGAATGGATAGCCTTTTTATTGCTTTCGATACAATTTGCAACCAACAATCTCGTGGCCTCGTTGAAAGGAAGGGAAAGTAAATTTTGGGGAAATTCAGACTGATGCAAAAACAAATTGTTAGAAATGCGAAAAAGCAAAGAGCGGAAAGTATTGCGGTTGGATGGAAAGGTTAAAACACGGTTAATCAAACTGCATCCTGCAATAAAAAACCGCATTTTCATTCACTTATGATTATCCCGAGATTTATGTGGGAATGTTGAATTATGATTTATTTTCGAAAAGTAATTTAACTGAAAATGTGAGTATTTAGTTTGATATGGAGGATGATCAATTTAAAAGAGCACTCAATGGTTTTTCTTAGCACCCTTAACCCTTTAACGCGCAGTGTTCCCGCTCTGAGAACACCAAACTCTGACGTTTTGATTGTTGTCAGTCACGAATTATGGATTTGATTTCTATAAAAATAGTTGCGGGTGACATAGCTCTACCGGAATCCTTTACTTTTTAGCACGTCATTTCCCGTAAAAAATTGTCACGATTATTTTGAACAGCACTGACATCTGCTGAAAAATGGAAGAATGCGAGAACAGATGGATAGATTGCCCAATGCTGAAAAAAGGGCAGCCGTTGCCATCGCTCGACTTAACTACCAGCAAGATGGCGGACGATCGAAACGTTCATCGCGTGCCACAGATCTAGAGACCCTTTTTTGACGCAGCTGGCTGTGCGGAACAGCCAGCTGCACCGCACTTTATAAAAACTTCATTCGACAAGCTCACTCCTATAGTGCTTTCAGGAGGACTACAATTTTCTGAACAACAAAACTTTGCACTCTATTCGTTTGTCCAACAACATGCACTTCTCCAAAAAATTCCATTCGACCAGCTTACTTTCTGCCTTAAGTGGTCTGGAAAAATTTATGCACTTTTGCGATGAAACAAAATCTAACAATCCCATTCCTCTGTCCTAGTGAAAACACTTCTCTAAAAGAAGACAGTTGTCAATCTTACTCCCATGTTGCTTTCCGTCTGAAGTGGTCTGACAAAGTGAATGCATTTCTCTAAAGAACATAATTTGGCGCATCAGTTCATTTGTTCTACAGCATTCACTTCTCTAAGAAACGCAATTCGACAAGCTTACTTCATGTTTCTGTCTGAAGAAGATTTGGAGGAGCGAATGCGCTACCCTAACGGACGTAGTTTGACACACCTAATCTTTTGTTCGAGTGAATGCACTTCTCTAAAGGATGAAGTTCGATACACCTAATCCTTTGTTCGAGTGAATGCACTTCTCCAAAAGATGAAGTTTGAGACCCCTAATACACTGTGCGAGTGAATGCACTTTTCTAAAGAACGAACTTTGAGACACCTAATCCTTTGTTCGAGAGAATGCACTTCTCTAAGGAAGGAAGTTTGAGACATCTTATCCTTTGTTTGAGTGAATTCACTTCTCTAAAGGATGAAGTTCGATACACCTAATCCTTTGTTCGAGTGAATGCACTTCTCCAAAAGATGAAGTTTGAGACCCCTAATACACTGTGCGAGTGAATGCACTTTTCTAAAGAACGAAGTTTGAGACACCTAATCCTTTGTTCGAGAGAATGCACTTCTCTAAGGAAGGAAGTTTGAGACACCTAATACTTTCTTCGAGTGAATGCACTTCTCTAAAGGACGAAGTTTGAAACACCTAATCCTTTGTTCGAGAGAATACACTTCTCCGAAGAACGAAGTTTGAGACACCTAATACTTTGTTCGAGTGAATGCACTTCTCTAAAGGACGAAGTTTGACGAACCTAATCCTTTGTTCGAGAGAATGCACTCCTCCGAAGAACGAAGTTTGAGACACCTTATTCTTTGTTTGAGTCAATGCACTTCTCTAAAGAACGAAGTTTTACACACCTAATCGTTTGTTCCAGTGAATGCACTTCTCTAGAAAACGACATTTGACTGGTGCACTTCCGTGCTACTTTTTCTCTGAAATCCATTGGAAGAGTGAAGCGGTTCAATGCAGTCTGGATCTTACCGAAATTTTCCTTGCGGTGGTGCTAAAAATGTAGTAAAATGCAGCACATTTTCATTATAGCAAATTATCATGAAGTGTTGGACTTAAAACGCACAAACCTGCTCTCTCTTTTGTTGTAAGCATTTATACGTATTAGGATATGACAGCATACTTAGGGAAAATATGTAAAGCCATATAAAACTGTTCACTCTTAGGAGCAAAAATTGAGTGGGGATTAATTTTTAAAAACAAAATTTGACAGTCTTTTTTTATGTTACTTTGAGCTTGAAATTGAGTGTACTAAATTTGGTTCGAAAAAAAAAACTAAAAAATCGACTAATAATAAACATAATTAAAATGAAATACTTTTTTTTACATAAGAAATGAAAAAGTCGTTGACAAAAGGGGAAAAAAATCTAAAAGAGGAAGTGCATTTTTTGATTGTAAATATTATGTGTATAACATTTAGGTTTAATATTTTTTTTTTAATACAATGTCCTTGAAAAAGCGCTGTTCTCAATTTTGTATTGTTACGAATTTTCGGGGCAACCCGCTGCTCTGGGGCTTAAAATGGTTTAAAATTCGTATTCTACGCTTCAAATAGATAAATTTTGCTTTTTGTTGCATCAAAATCGGCCAATTAGAACCGGAGATACAGAGGTTTCGCTTTCCCATATGTTTTTCTATGGGCTTCTAGAAATCTCGAGAAATATTAGTCCTAGAGCTTAGATCTCTTCACTTTTGAGGACTTATTTTTGGCGCCAAATTTGGCGATATTTCGCCAAAAGTCGCCAAGCTTGGCGACTTTTTGGTCATTTGGCGCGATTTTCCCAATGGGGCCTGGAAGTTGTTTTTCCTGCATTAAAAACGCATAATAACCTAACATTTCTCTTCTATGACGTAATCAAAATTCACGCTTTATGTAGAACCCTCGAGAAATTGACTTTTCTGGAAACCTCTTGTACCTCCTGCGTCGGCTATTTATAGAAGCGGGCATCGCCCCGAAGTCAGTCAGTGCGAGTTGAACATTCAATGTGTGAAGAGCTCTGAGTACGCTTGTTTTGTGTGAACTGATAGTGCTATAGAAGCTGTGTTTTAGCTTGCTTTGTGAAGCTGTTTTTAAAGTGCTGTGTGTAAATTCTTCATTGCTGTGTCTTAAGGGATAGTGTACTATATCCCTTGAATATTTCCACGGAATTTTAGCCTGTAAAAGTGACTTATTTTGTGTGAGAAATACAGCATTTGTGAGAGCTTCTGATCCAAGCGGATTGTTAAAAGCACGTTACTGCTAGATTGTGCTTGTGAATTGTGTGCAGCTGATTGTTCTACGAAGTTCTAGAAGAAATAAAGTTTGTGTTCCATCCTGACAAGTGACTTTTTACTTGAACTTTTTACACCAACAGGACTTTAGAACGACGAACCCCAGGAGTAGCAGAGTAATTCCGCAACATTTGGTGTCAGAAGTGGGGTTCTAAAGAAGGACTTTAATTTTCCAGTTTATGGTTTTGACTAGACAAAAAATGGAAGAACAACTTCAAAAGCTCATGAATATGATGCAAGAAATGAAAGCCGGACAAGACGAGATGAAAGCCGGACAAGACGAGATGAAAGCTGGACAAGAACAGATGAAGGCGGACTTAGAGAAGAAAATTGAAGCAGGACAGACCGATTTAGAAAAGAAAATTGAAGCCGGACAAGAAGGAATGAAATTGGGATTGGAGAAAATGGAGACTGCTTTCGGAAAATTAGAGAAATTCGAAAAGAGTGTGCAGGAAAATCAAGAGATAATGGAGAAAAGAATGTCGCTCATAGAAGAAACTCAAACGAAATATGAACAAAGAATTGAAGGAAAAATAGAAGAAAATGTTAAGGAATTGCAGCAAGATATTTGCAGAATGCGGGAAGAATTTAAGAATAAAATTGAGGAGAAACTAGACTGGAAAGAAAATATAGTTTCGAAAATACATGAAGAATGTGAAGCTAAAATTAAAGAAAAATTGGACTCTCTCGTAAAGCTGGGAAAGTTACCCGAAAACATCAGGTTATCTTCACACCGCCCAGCAGTGAAACTTACTGCCTATGACGGAAAGACTCCCTGGGAAGCTTACAAGACCCAATTTTCAATCGTCGCCAGAGCCAATGGTTGGAGCGAGTCCGAGAAAGCTAATCAACTGGCCGCTTCCCTTAGCGGAGATGCAATTAATGTATTGCAAACTATCGGAGCGACGAAGATAGGAGATTTTGACGCCCTTGCCAGTGCCTTGGAGATGAAATTCGGAGAGAAGTGCCAGAAAGAATATAGTAGAATCCAACTTAAGTCAAGGATGCAGAGATCTGGCGAGACCCTTCAAGAGCTGGCTTCGGACATAGATAGGCTTTGTCATCTAGCTTACATGGACCACCTTGATAATGTCCGAGAAGAAATGGCGGTGCGTCATTTTATTGAAGCCATCCGTGATCCAGAAACCCAAAAGTCACTTATGTTGGAAGATTATCAGGATTTGAAGTCTGCTCTGGTGTTCGCAATGAAGCTAGAGGCAGCCCAGCGGGCCGTGAGAAAAGATCGGCATGCTGTTAGAGCGGTCACGGTCCAAGAGGAAGCTGACAAAGACACAGAGGGCGTCGAGAACAGGTTGAAGAGAATTGAAGATCTCATAGAGCGAAAATTAAGATCCGATAGAACGAGAGATGGCCGAAAGAAAGTGAAATGCTGGAAGTGTGGCGTCGAAGGGCATGTACAAAAGCATTGTGGTCGAAAGTCTTATGACCAGCAAGAGAAATCTAAGAACATGAAAGAGGGAAACTAGGAGGTGGCCATCTCGCGGGGCGGAGGTTGCCATATAGTCAAAAGCCCCACCTAAAAGTCTTGCAGATTTCATCAGTGAATGGTGGCAGTAATGGACTCTTCGTACAGGGATACGTTAATGGTTCCCCATGCCACATGGTGATTGATACTGGAGCGAACGTAACCATCATAAGGACGGATCTGGCCAAGAAATTAAATTTGAAGATTATCTGGACTCCGTCCTCGCTGACCCTCCAGACTGTGACAGGTGACAAGATCGAAGTGGGCGGAAAAGCGCAAGTAGAAATCACGTTTGGAAATGCCAGATACGACCATGTGGTATATGTCGCCAATATTACAGACTCTTTTATTCTCGGACTCGACTTTTTAAAATCGCACAAATTTAATTTGGACTTTAAGAATAATGAGCTTCGTTCAGACTCAGAAGAAATAGCTGCGTTCGATATTAGAAATGAAACTGTTTTGCCTGTTCAGCAAATAATAGCCCAGACTGATATCACTCTACCTCCCAGAACTGATTCAATAATTTCTGGAACAGTAAAAGAAAGCAATAAATTCCGTTTTGGATTAATCGAACACCCAAACAATAGTGATTCCGTCAGAGGAGTACTTGTGGGAGCAACACTTGTGGACTTGTCGAGAACAGAAATTCCAGTTAGAGTAGTAAATGTGACGGACAAGTCGAAGGTGATAAAGAAAAATGAAGTGTTGGCGACATGCACTCCTGTTACCTGCATTAATAAGAACATCAGCCAAACGACAGCTAAATCTTCCGAGTGCCTGACGAAGGAATTAATACAAGACGTGGAGTTAACGGCAGAACAGAGAAGCGCTGCGGAGAAAGTAATAGCTGAATTTGAAGACCTCTTCTCCCGAACTTCGGGTGACTTTGGCCGTACGAGCTTAACTCAACATAGGATAGATACAGGCAGCCATTCTCCCATCAAGCAACATCCTAGGCGGCTGCCGTTTGCTAAGCAAGAAGAGGTGAGCAGACTTTTAGAGGAGATGCAGCGTGATGACGTCATCGAGCCATCGACTAGTCCGTGGGCCTCGCCGATTGTTTTGGTCCGAAAGAAGGATGGTTCCACCCGGTTCTGTGTTGACTACAGACGTCTGAATGACATTACCAAGAAAGACAGCTACCCTCTTCCCAGGATAGACGACACTTTGGACACTTTATCGGGAAACGAATGGTTTTCCACTCTGGATCTGAAAAGTGGTTACTGGCAAGTGGAAATTCATCCCGATGACCGTGAAAAGACTGCGTTCACCACGGGACAAGGATTATGGCAGTTCAAAGTTATGCCTTTTGGACTCTGCAACGCACCTGCTACATTCGAGCGTCTAATGGAGACAGTGTTGAGAGGACTTTCCTACGAAGCATGTCTCGTTTATTTGGACGATATCATCATCGTCGGAAGGACTTTCGAAGAGCATCTCGAGAACATTCGAAAGGTACTGCAGAAATTAAAAGAGGCGAACTTGAAACTAAGTCCATCGAAGTGCAATTTGTTTCGTCGGGAAGTACGTTACCTCGGGCACATAATATCCGCCCACGGAGTCCGAACCGATCCCGAAAAGACGTCCGCAGTCCAGAACTGGAGTCGTCCCGAGAATATCCATGACTTAAGAAGTTTTCTCGGTCTGTGTACTTACTATCGAAAATTCGTGAAGGGCTTTTCTCAAATTGCAAGACCTCTTCACAAATTGACCGAGACTGGACAGAAATTTCTATGGACTGAGGAATGTGAGGACGCATTCAACGAACTGAAGACGGCTTTAACATCTTCGCCGATCCTGTCGTATCCTCACCCTGACAAGCCATTTATCCTGGACACAGACGCAAGTAAGGAGAGTGTTGGAGCAGTTTTGTCCCAGGAGATAGATGGCCAAGAACACGTCATTGCTTACTGGAGCAAGTGCCTTTCAAAGGCAGAACGTAACTATTGTGTTACGAGAAAGGAACTTCTTGCTATCATTAAGGCCGTGGAGCACTTCCATCATTACCTGTACGGCCGAAAGTTCCTGCTCCGAACGGACCATGCCTCTTTAACCTGGCTTCTAAATTTCAAGAATCCAGAGGGCCAAATAGCCAGGTGGATACAGCGATTACAAGAATATGACATCGAGATACGTCATCGGAAAGGGTCATCTCATGGAAATGCAGATGCTTTGTCGAGAAGGCCCTGCATAGACAGTTGTCGCTATTGCTCCAGGGCAGAGAAAAATTACGATCTGAAACATCCCGTTGTCCGCCAAGTTACATCATCGGCACCATCTCAAGATCCCTGGAGTGACGAAAATGTTCGGGCGGACCAATTAGCAGACAGCGACATCAAACCTATTGTGGAATTTATGGAAAAATCCAGCGCTAAGCCCAGTTGGCAAGAAATATCATCTTACAGTCCGGCAACAAAACAGTACTGGGCTTTATGGGATTCGCTTCGCCTGAGGAATGGAGTCCTGTATCGTAAATGGGAGTCGGACGACGGCAAGATGCTCCGATGGCAGTTAGTACTCCCTCGTTCGAGGATTCCGAAGGTTCTAGAAGAACTTCATAATGGCTTAACTGGAGGCCATTTTGGCGTAATGAAGACCCTGCAGAAAGTTCGCGAGCGCTTCTACTGGGTTAGGGCTCGAGGCGACGTCGAAAAGTGGTGTCAAGCTTGTGACGCCTGTGCCGCCCGTAAAGGCCCGAAGAAACGAAGCCGTGGAAGACTACATCGTTATAATGTAGGAGCGCCTTTTGAGAGGATTGCACTCGACATCCTGGGACCTCTTCCGCGAACTTCGGATGGCAACAAATACATCCTAGTTGTCATTGACTACTTCTCTAAATGGCCCGAAGCGTTTCCTATTCCCGATCAAGAAGCTACGACCGTAGCAGAGGTACTGGTGCAAGAATGGATTTCCAGATATGGAACCCCTCTGCAACTTCATTCCGACCAAGGAACGAACTTTACCTCTGCAGTCTTTAAAGGACTATGCCAACTTCTCGGAATGGACAAAACCCAGACTACGCCTTTACACCCACAATCCGACGGCATGGTGGAGAGGTTCAATCGCACAATTTTGAACAACCTCTCGCTCCTGGTATCTAGGAATCAAGAGGACTGGGACAAGAAACTCCCCCTCTTCCTGCTGGCCTATAGGAGTGCCGTCCATGAGACTACCGGCTTCACACCTTCCCAGATGCTGTTCGGCAGAGATCTTCGTCTTCCCGCCGATCTAGTGTTCGGCCGCCCTCCAGATGCGCCTTCATCGCCAGAGGAGTACGTGGAAAACCTTCGGGCACGGTTTGAAGATGTACATCATTTTGCTCGGGAGCGGATCAACCTGAACACGGAAAAGATGAAGACTCGCTACGACACGAAGGCTACGGGACACGAGTTCAACGCAGGTGACAAAGTTTGGCTATGGAATCCTACTCGACGGAAAGGCCTGTCTCCCAAGCTGCAATCGCCGTGGGACGGTCCTTACACAGTCCTAAACCGGCTGAATGACGTCATCGTACGGATTCGTAAGTCACCAAACTCGAAGCCAAGAGTTGTACATTACGATCGGCTAGCCATCTACCGCGGTTGTAATTAGCTCAGACCATGGTCACTATGGCGTAATTCCTCTTTTCTTTCATCTCTCATTCCTTTCCTGTCTTTCTCTTCTCTTCCTCTTTCTTCAACTCTCTTTCTCTCACTACTTACGCCATGTTTAGTGTACATATTTGTAATATATTGGTTTTTATTAATGTGTATTTGTTTATTACATTGATTACTTATTAGTGTAATTGTTTATTATGATGTTATTATTTATTAATGTGTATTTGCTTATTGTGCTATTGATTATTTGCTTGAATTATGTTGTTAAGATCTTGTTAAGTGTTATACACTGTAGGTATTTGTGTGACCTCCTAACTGGGGATTGTACTGCCCGGGACGTGCAGTCCTTGGGAAGGGGGCAATGTTACGAATTTTCGGGGCAACCCGCTGCTCTGGGGCTTAAAATGGTTTAAAATTCGTATTCTACGCTTCAAATAGATAAATTTTGCTTTTTGTTGCATCAAAATCGGCCAATTAGAACCGGAGATACGGAGGTTTCGCTTTCCCATATGTTTTTCTATGGGCTTCTAGAAATCTCGAGAAATATTAGTCCTAGAGCTTAGATCTCTTCACTTTTGAGGACTTATTTTTGGCGCCAAATTTGGCGATATTTCGCCAAAAGTCGCCAAGCTTGGCGACTTTTTGGTCATTTGGCGCGATTTTCCCAATGGGGCCTGGAAGTTGTTTTTCCTGCATTAAAAACGCATAATAACCTAACATTTCTCTTCTATGACGTAATCAAAATTCACGCTTTATGTAGAACCCTCGAGAAATTGACTTTTCTGGAAACCTCTTGTACCTCCTGCGTCGGCTATTTATAGAAGCGGGCATCGCCCCGAAGTCAGTCAGTGCGAGTTGAACATTCAATGTGTGAAGAGCTCTGAGTACGCTTGTTTTGTGTGAACTGATAGTGCTATTGAAGCTGTGTTTTAGCTTGCTTTGTGAAGCTGTTTTTAAAGTGCTGTGTGTAAATTCTTCATTGCTGTGTCTTAAGGGATAGTGTACTATATCCCTTGAATATTTCCACGGAATTTTAGCCTGTAAAAGTGACTTATTTTGTGTGAGAAATACAGCATTTGTGAGAGCTTCTGATCCAAGCGGATTGTTAAAAGCACGTTACTGCTAGATTGTGCTTGTGAATTGTGTGCAGCTGATTGTTCTACGAAGTTCTAGAAGAAATAAAGTTTGTGTTCCATCCTGACAAGTGACTTTTTACTTGAACTTTTTACACCAACAGGACTTTAGAACGACGAACCCCAGGAGTAGCAGAGTAATTCCGCAACAGTATTGTAAATACGCATATACGCATAGAGAAAGGTAGAAAATTTTTTTAAACATAGTTAAATATATTTTTTAAACACTGTTAAATACACATTATTCTTGTTGTAATATAATTTTTATATTGAGTTTTGTGTTAGCTTTTAAAAAATTCTTTATTTAAAAGTATAATGTTTTAAATTCTTTAATAATTAGCCATATTTTTCCCCAGATTATCTAAAAGAACAAAATGCAATAACAACATTCAATAATGTTTAGAATTATGTCATCTATGTTTGTCTATAACTGATCCATATAAGAAACTGGCACCTTTAACAAACCAAACACTTTAGGACCAGTTAATTTTATTGGAAGACTAATTTCAAACTATCGAATTTTTCTTTTCTTTTCCATTCAATTTTAATCTTCAAAAATTCGGCAGCAAAAAAAAAAAAAGTCTTTTTTATAAAATAATTTCATTGACTTTTTATATAACTTCTCAAAAACAGTACTCGTTATCTTCTTTTTTTTTCCTCAACAGCGGACTGGAGGTAAGAAGATTTAAGTAGTATTAAAATTTAATAACGAACAATTTAATTTAATTTTGCAGAATATAATGAAATCTTCTTCTTTGGGCTAAGTAAAAAATTAATTTTCCTTCGATGTTTTTTTTTAAACATTTTGTAACGTTTCATTTCTTAGACGGCCGTATGGGTCAGTATAATTTTTAAGTCTGATACGGAAGGAATTATCTTTTAAAACTATTTTAATATCAAATTAAACTTTTTACGAAAAAACAGTTGAAAGATAAACGTACGATTTATTTTAATTTTATTATTTTGTACTGGAAAGACACGCGATTTTGTAATTAAACGATCAATACATAAAAGTTTTGTTTATACTAAATGCAGATCATCTTATATTTTTAAAACGCTAAGCTAAAACACGTTGGCAATCTTGAATTTATGGTAAAACTATGTCTTTAATCTTCTTTACAGACATTACATAACTATCACATTGTTGGAAAGAACGTTAAAAGCTGAACATTTTATCAAAATACGTCATTTTTCTCACTTGCAATGTTTATGAATATTTCCTGTTGAAATTCGTTAAAATTCGAAATCTCGGACCATGACTGTTTGGATGTCTAGCACAGTAGCTATGACTCAAAGGAAGGAAAATCTGTACTTACTCTCCCGTCTCTCTAGTTGTCGAAAAAGCTTGCATAAAACTTGACAGCTGTCTTCAATAAGTTCATTCATTGCAAGTCAAGATTAAATGCTCATCTTGACGATTTGCTGGTTCAAGCTCGACTCAGCAAGCTTGACAGAAATTAGTGAATTGTTAGTTGTATTCGCCAAGTTAATGCTGAACGCAGATTTTTAAATTTCTGAATATGAAAGTGGCATTATTGCATTAATCCTCTTAAATGTTGACATGAAGATTTATGAAAGCAAAATAAGCATACGATTTTTGCTTTACCATTTCGTACGTTTAGAACAGTAACATTCGTGTACTTAAAACTTGGGTAAAATTTTTTATTGAAAGAATATTGTTTCAGCGCGCACTTAAATATGTATAGAAAATATGTAATTTCGAAAGAGTGATATGCTTTATTCAGTATTATTCATCTCTACAGTAAAAATAAATTTTTCATTTTTTAAAAATTTATAATAAAATAAAGATGTAAATATTTTTGTATTAAAAATATTATTATAGACAAAATTTGTGAACGATTACTTCTTTTAAACTTCCATTACTTCCTTTATTTTCATTATTTTAAATATGGTTTCTATAAATTTAAAGTTCCACTTTAGGAAATTAAGATAAGTGACAATGCACTAATGTTCTGGAACAGACTATCGTAAGCATAACCATTGTTTTAACCATCTGACAGCCCTCCACGTGGAATATTGGCAAGATGGCAGTAAAGATGAATCCAAATGAACCGGTCGGGGAAAGGGGGGGGGGCGGGAAGTGAGCGAATATTGAAGATTTTTTATTATTTATATTACAAATCAGCAGTCTCGTTTGCATTACTTTAGACACATAAACTGATTAATTGTAAATTTAAAGTTATCATCGCTGTACCCAAATCATTATTTCTTGAAAACTGCGTCTGAATAACTTAGTGACAAGCGCACATCTGACTGCCTTCTCCAACAACTAATGGACTTGCAAGTTTCCACCTCTAATTTGGATGTTTACGCTTCTATCCAATCTGTAGTCAAACAGTATGCACATTAAAAAATTCTGTATAACCACGTCCATGATGCGTACATTTGTATACATTTAAAACCCCTTAAACTGATTATGCTTTATTATTTATGTGATATTTACTTTAATCACGCGAAGTATCACCCAAAGTTTATTTATCTTCCAACTTGTTCTCAATAGCTCTGTGTGCGGATATTACGTTAGTGTTTATTTCCGCAAATAGTTCTCGTTGATTCTTTTCCCACTAGTGGCCGAGCGCATAGCGCTCTGAACTGGGAGACGGAAGGTGCCTGGTTCAAAACCAACAGTTGGGAGTTTCTCGTGGTTTCCGCCGAAACGGCGTAAATACGGGTTAAAACTGCTTAGAAAGACCCCCACGGAGGGCACACCACCCCTCAGCCCACTTGTAGCTAATTGTCCGTAATCCCAGAGCACAACACAACAGCACAACAAATGTAGTTCAGATGTAATGCGCCCTAAATATTTATGATTTAATAGACGTACTAGTTATGTGGTGTCCACATCAGAATTTTTTATAAGTTTCATTGTTTGCCCGTTGCTCAACGCTGCCGAAAAAATCTCCAAACATGGCATCAAAGATCCATGAACATATTTTTAAAATTGATTCACATGATTTCGAAAAACCGTGGACAGATTTTCTTGGCTTGAAATTAAATGAACTCTCGTGTTTAAAAAAAAAAAAAAGGATACAAAGCAACAAAATACTGCTTTCTACATTTCTTTTAAACCATTCTGTATTTTGGGTTAACACACTTCTACTCATAAATGCAAGGTCGGGGTGCGACAGCGGTGTACTAATATTTACTTTCCTAAATAAAAGAGTACACCCCGAGCAGTGTTCTGCCTACAATGTTTCTTATGTACATAAAACGAATCCTTTGTGCAATTCTATTTATGCACTTAAAACGTCTTAAAACTAACTGATTTCCTTTCCATTACTTATTCAGGAGTGCTATTTGCTTAAACAATCCAATTCATCACCGCAAGTATGTTTGTCTTCTCGTTCTTTCTACCTTGGGAGCTGATATTACAGATATTTTCTCTCGAAAGGAACTGACCTGCTTCATTTGCTCTGAGGACAAATGATTCTACGCGATGCATTCACAGGTTTATTGATACGTTAAAGAGGTAATCAAGCTAACCCAGACTTGAGGACATAATAAGAAGGTCAAAATATTGAAGAAAAATACAGGGTGTGAGAAAAGTCCTTGACACATTTCAAAAATTCAGAGAAAATCACCAAATTATTATATGAATATGCGATTCGCATTATAATGCTTCACAGAATCAAGAATTTATTTTTCCATATTAAAACAAATTACTTCCAAAATGTATTCATAGATGGCGCTGCATCTCCAGTTTTCAGCAATGAGAGCCAATAGGGATTTTTCGTGAATTTCAAACAGCACTGACGACGGTGCGAGAATATTCATGCCAGCTATGGCGACTGCAATTGAGAAAGCGCATTGAATAAGTTGGTATTTCGAATCAAAATCCATAACTACAGTTGAGAGAAAGTTTCGTAACATGTTTAAGAAAAACCGCAATCCATGCTAGCTAGAACATGGGATGAACTTGAGTACCGTTCAGATGTGGTTCGAACAACAAAAGGTGCACACATTGAACTGTAGTAATGAAAGGTATTGCTTTCTGCCTAATAAAATGATTAAACACCTTACATTACGTTTGTTTTTCTTACTGTGACGGTACAGCGCCACCTATGAACACAATTAAGAAGTAATTTTTTTTAAATTTACGATGTCAAAAAAAAAAAAATCGTGAGCCTGTGAAGTATTATTGTGCAAACCGCGTATTCATACGACAATTTTTTTAATGTGTCAAGGAATTTTCGGACACCCTGTATATAAAAATTCTCTTTAGAGAAGTACGGGTTTTCTTGTACCTTAGTTGTTCCGAATTCCTCTTTTTGTACGTCTTTGCAAAATTATTGTTGATATTACAGTTTCAGAACGAACCACACAAGTACACTGCGAACTGCATGATACCTCACGCTGTCCTACTAGTAGGTGCCATCATTCTGAGGAAAAACAATTCGCACGTAGGGATGGACATGGTCAGCAAGGATAGATGCACCTTTTGTTGATCCATCAAGCCTTCCACAAGATCAGCGCACTCAAGGAATGCCACGGAGACATTCCCCAGACGATAATGCTCCCTCCTCTGGCTTGGACCATTTTGGCAATTGTTGTAGGGTGCTTGATTTCAGACGTTGCATGACATATACGCCAATATTCATCTGTCCGATGGAGCATAAAACGTGTTTCATCGGAAAAAGCCACCCATCGCTACTCAGTGGATGTCCACTTTGCGGTACTGGCGTATAAATTGCAGACTTCGTCCCCGATGATCAGCAGTCAGCATATGTGCATTAGCCAGACATCTGCTGCAGTTCCCTATACGCAGAAGCGTTCGCTGAACAGTCGTTAAGTAAACACTGTCAGTAGCCCCTTGGTTTGTCTGGGCGATCATTAGCTCAACGGTTGCACGTCTATTCGCACGAACGCATTTCCATAGATGTAGTTCACCTAAATCGTCTGGGGCCCGTGGTGCACCTCATTTGCCACTACACTGACTTCGGATAGTACTGTTTTTCCATGTACGGTATACCTTTAACACGGCGAATAGTTTACAAAATTAGCTGCTTCGGAAATGCTTCCACCCTTGGTCCGAAGTCAATTATCGTGATCTTTGAGCGTTGGATAAATCGCTTCGTTTCTGCATTAAGCCAACGATTGCAATGTTTTCCGATAACCCCGTATACCCTTTGTACACGCTATATTGCAATCAATGTGCTTCAACCTGTCTTTCGTGATTGGTATTTAATGTCGATATCAAAAGTTAGTGGTGGTCACATTAATGTGACTCGACTGATTGTGCATTACAATTTCCGAATACAATAAAATTTCAATTTCATAAAAGAAAATTCACTGCGAAAATAATAGAATACCATTCCATTTTATATCTAGAGTAGTCAGGTAAAGCTAATTAATGATTAAATTATGCTTGAGAAAAAGGGCACATTAGATCTATTGCAATAAAATACAATCCTCTAATTTGTACTACGAATGAAAACTCTGTATGTTTCTTCAGAGGAGATGGGTCTTCTTCCAAACTATTTATTAGGCTTCTCGCAGAATCATACACCATACAAAAAAGATTTTTATTCTATTAAAATGCGTTTCTTAACAAATATAACAGCAGTAAATAAGTTTTAAAATTTAACCATCTAAGTATGTAAAAAAAAATCAACAAACAAATGTGTTTTTACAAACTTAGGCAATTTCTTAATAAGAGGAAGGACTGCTTTTGAATTTTGTCCCAAGAAACAGAGATTTGCTTACATTGTTATGAACGGTAAAGATTCCCCTTCAGTACCTAGTGTTTCTTGCATGCACTGCTTCTGCAAACAAACAACGTTGAAGCCCAGAGGCTATTCAAAGACTCTTACTGAGATGCTACACTGGACATAGAAAGAAATCTTAAACACTGCGTCCTTTTGACTAGGGATGCGACATCGATGTTTTCAAAAACAATATCGATGTTTTATCCATCGATGTATTGAAACCGATGACACGATGTGACATTATTGTTTGTAACACTTCACAATGCAACTTATAAGGAGACTTTCCAAATTTGAGTCCATAGTGCAACTGAATTCTTTAAAGAAGCTGCATGATTTCCTTAGAGCCTTAAATGCTTGTATCTGCAAAAAGGCTGTCTATACAGTATGTCGAAATTAGCATCACAAACGCAGCTTATGCTGCATCCACTAAAGTATATTTTGTGTCAAACGCAAAGCCAATTATTACAGCATCAACTTAAGACAGGATCTTGTCTTTTATTAAACTTGCTGAAGCGAGCTACCAAGCTTAATTCAAACTTTTGACTTCATTGGTAAAGCTTTAATGTATCAAGATTTCTGTGCTATCAGGAATCTTACTTAACAATCTTTGTAACATAAATAAAACTAGCAGAGAAAATCAAATCACTTCACCGGTTATTTAAACTTCATGTCAACGTTTCAAGTTATTGACTTGGTAATCACCTCTTCCAAAGCTAGGCGCGCGGCTCTTGAAACACCACCGACTTTTCAAAGGATAAATATATATATCTGCTATAAAAATCACAAAACCTGCGGGGCAAATTCTTTTCAATTACAACCCCGCAATCCGATAAAAAAAACAAGCTGTACAATAGCTTTTCTCCAAAGATGCATCATTAATCCAAAAATCCGGAAGAAGATCTTGAAAGATATCAACAGAAGTTATTAAAAATGTCGTCGAATCATCGCTTTGTTTCCACATTGTTTTCTTGCGGCCCGCTTTCATTATTATGGTATTTATTTTATACTTCAAAAGCCCCTGGTTCCTGCTTAATATAGCACGGTCGGAGGAAGCGCTGCCTATTGTTGTATTGGTTTTGAAGGAGATAGGAGGAATAATATTTTTAAGGGCTATTTATATAGTTTCTGATGAATCATTTTCAGAGTATTTTATTAGCATTGTAAGGTTAATTAAAGTTTGATGCTAAGTCTTATTGAAATGTAGCATTATGTGTGTTCTTCTAAATACTGAAAAATTAAAACAACTCACCTAAAAAATCTAATATGCTTATGCAATAATGAGCTTATCGAACATTTTTTTTTTACATTATAATGGTTTGAGCTTATTTGTTAGATATTTCGTAAAATACACACACAGAAAGCGCATTATTACTTTTGATAATGAAAATTTTCACATTATAATTATGTAAACTTTACAATTTCAGAATACAACAATTTCCTACTTCTGAATAATTTTCACTGCTTTCGCTTTAACCCTACAAAACACCTGGTACCATATGTGTCAAAATTGATTGAAATTTAACCCGCAATCTTTCGTACTTCGTTTTGCTTATTTTAGAAAATTAATAAAAACTAGTCTTAACCCTCTCAGTGTTCAATTTGTGGGCCAAAATTGCTTCAAAAATTGTTTAATATTTTTTTTCATACTTCGAATTTATATACATTGCAGAATTGAATTGTGCATTTTTTCTTTATAGTAAAGATTTTTTATATAGATTTTTATCATGAGAAACTAATATTTAATTCTAATTTATTTCACTGGTTAAACGGTGAAATCGTGTGATGCTCTCCTCAATGCAGGAAGAAAAACACCTGCCCGCGAAAATCGCGGGATGAACAAATTTTGCTACATTTGAGTTGCCCGTGGAAATCACGGGATGATCAGTTAGAGGGTTAAAAGAGTTTTGACCCGGAAAAAAAATTATTGTGTTCTGAAGTTCATCATATTAAGAAATAACTTGAATAGGAAAATTTTGAAATAAATGCCAAAAATGTATCGTCAAGCCTCATTGTACCACATACGATACTGAAATAAAAAAGTAATTTTCTAGTAAAATATTTGGTTATTCTTTTTTAAATTTTTTCTCCCTAAATACTAGTCACTATCATTATGATATATTTATTTCAGACACAGGAAAAAATAGAGCCTTATAAGGTTAAAAACAAATTCTATCAACTTGTTCAGTACCATTCCTTTCAGGATGAGAATGGCAGAAAACCATTTCCGTTTTATATCACTAAGATAAGCAGGTAGAGAACTGCTCAACGAATAAATTGTGTAAGGGAATAAGGGCAAAGATATGTCCAAAAATATGTCGCGATGAAGTATAATCCTCTAATTTGCACTTAAGAGTGAAAACTCCGTACGTCTCTTTAGAGGCGATAGATTTCTCTTTCAGCCTATTTGTTAGAAATTTCGTACGAAACGCTGAATACGCATGAATATGATTGTTAATGATTATTTTTATATTAAAATAAATATTACAAAATTTCAGAGTACAATGAAACTTCAATTTAAAACTTCTAAAAAAAATTCGCTACTCTCGCTTTAAAAACTGATTCTGTTAACGTGTCTCATCAGGGGGAGGGAGTTAGGGGGTTATAACCCTTCCTCCTAATGAGGAATATTTTGTCATAAAAAATGTTTATCTTCACACACACAACATATATATGCATGTATATGAGTTGCAGTTGTCGTAATCACCCCCTTCCCCATGAAAAATTTCCCTCTACGCCACTGTATCCGATTTCTGTGTCTTTCGGGATAAAAATGATAGAATACCATTTCTATTTCGCATTACTAAAACACGAGACAGAGAAATATTCTATGAATGAAATCTGCTGGAGAAGGAGAGCAAATTATATAAGTCTAATAGCATGTCGTGATAAAGCTTAATCCTTTAATTTGCACTTACAATGAAAATTCCGCAAGTTTCTTCAAAGGCGACAAGTTTTAGCTCATTTGTTAGATATTTCCAAATGTATATACACAAATTGAGCATTGCTTTGATTGATAATAATGATTTTTATATTATAATTTCAGAATACAATGAAATTTCAATTTCGTACTTATGAGTAACGTTCATTCCTTGGCTTTAAAAATTAATTCTACAAACTTGTTCTAACATCATACTTTTCAGGACGTAAACAATAGAATACCATTTTCCGTTTCATATTACTAGAATAGACAGCTAGAGAACTATTCAATAAATGAATTATGCAAGTGAATAAGGACAAATTAGATGTATTTTACAACATATCGCGATAAAGCATAATCCTCTAATTTGCACTTTAAATGAAAACTTTGTATGTCTTTTCAAAGACGAGTTTTTCTTCCAGCTTATTTGTTATAGAGGCTCTTTAGAGGCGATAAGTTTTCTTTTAGCTTATTTGATAGATATTTCGTAAAATAAACACATAGAATGAGCTTATGATTGATTATGATGCTTTTCATATAACAATTATGTTAATGTAACAATTTCAGAATAGAACGATATTTCAATTTCGTACTTCTGTATAACTTTCGCTATTTTTCCTTTAGAAAAAAATTCTATCAATTTGTTCTAGTGCCATGTCTTTCAGGACGAGACTGAGAGAACACCATTTCCGTTTCATATTACTAGAATAAACAGATAGAGGGAACTATTCAATGAATTAATTATGCTGGAAAATAAGAGCAAATTAGGTCTATTTAATGGCATGTGGTAATAAAGTATAATCCTCTAAGTTGCCTTTAGAATGAAAACTCCGTATGTTTCTTCAGAAGATATGATTTTTCTTTTCGCTTATTTATTAGATATTTCTAAAAATGCATAGTCAAAATGCGCATTGTTATGACTGATAATGATGTTTCTCATATAATAATAATGTCAATATTACAACTTCAGAATAGAATTGAACTTTAATTTCGTATTCATGAATAATGCTCATTACTTTCGCTTTAAAAACTACTTCTATTAACTTTTCTAGTACCATGTCTTTCAGGTCATAGAGTACTATGTCTTTCAAGTCATAGAATAACATTTTCCGTTTCATATTACTAGAATAGACAGGTAGAGAATTATTCAAAGAATGAATTATGCAGGAGAATTGGGGCAAATTAGATATGTCTAATAACATGTCGCGATAAAGCATAATCCTCTAATTTGCACTTAGAATGAAAACTCCGTGTGTCTTTCCAAAGACGAGTTTTTCTTGCAGCTTATTTGTTATAGGTTGATTCTTTAGAATCAATAAGTTTTCGTTTAGCTTATTTGATTGATTTTGTAAAATAAACACACAGAATGGGCTTATGATTGATAATGATGCTTTCCATATTACGCAATTATGTTAATGCCGGAAAAGCCCCCCCCCTCCCCAGTCTTCAAGGAAAATCGCAATCCATGGGGGCAGATAAACGGTAAAATTCAGGAAAATATACCGTTCAAGCGCCCCCTCTACCTTCAAGTGAAGCTTGATCATTTCGTACCGCTAAGACGCCGCGATGACGTCACTCAACGAAGCAAAGCAGAGAGCACAGTTCTGACGTCACATTTCGCTGGCATATGGCGTGATTTCATTGGTGTCATCTGTTGTATCACAATGATAGTTTTTACTAACACAGAAAAAGGCAAAGGCAATTTTTACAAAGAGGGCATGAGAGGAAATCGAACCCACGACCGTACTCTTGGCCGCTGCAAGTCTCTGGCCAGTATGAATCCACCTTCGGGGGCCGTTTTTTCAGTATTTTAAGGGCAAACGAATTGCACGAGAAAAGCAAGGGGGGCGTTTATTAGAGGGGGGGGGGCTTTTGCTGTATTTTACGGTATTACAATTTCAAAATACAATAACACTTCATTTTCGAACATCTGAATAACATCCATTACTTTCGCTTTAAAAATAATTCCATTAGCTTGTTCTAGTACGATGTCTTTCAGGACGAAAGTCATAGAATAGAATTTTTCCGTTTCATATTACTAGAATAGACAGGTAGAGAGAACTATTCAAAGAATGAATTATGCAGGAGAATAAGGGCAAATTAGATGTGTCTAATAACATTTCGCGATAAAGCATAATCCTCTAATTTGCACTTAGAATGGAAACTCCGTACGTCTCTTCAGGGGCGATAGGTTTTCTTCCAGCCTATTTGTTAGGCTTCTCGCAGAATACATCTTTTCGTGAAACTCTCGCTTTCCCCCCATTCTATTGATCGGGGCGAACGAAACTCTGACTTCTCACTAATTTTGTTTGTAGTGCATTAGATGTGAATTTGGGCGTCGGCTAAGGCTATTTTTTTTCTCTTCTTTTTTCCAGTAGAAAGAGGGATCAGATTGAAAAGTTTTTTAGAAAATTAAAGATGGTGATGGGATGAGGGGGAGAGGGTCATCTCATAAATATTTTCTTTGAGTTATTTATTTATTAGCTTTTCCCTAGGAATGCGAGTCGATGATTTTCATTTTCAAGAGAAAATGATTTTTTACTTCGTTTTTGCGTGGAGGTTTTGCCTCAATATTACCTTCAGGTTAAATAAACTTCGGCGTTATATTAAAAAAAAATAATAATAAGATGAAAAATATTTCTTTCAATTTTTTTATTTATTATTTACTGAAAAAAAATGTTGATTCAAAGAAATTTGTTTGGCTTTATTTTAAAGAAATATTTTTGTCGAATCAAGCTTTTGCCAATTGAACAAAAAAATTTTGTGGAATTAAAACATTTTCGTAAATTCAACGAAATATTTTGCTGACTTAAGAAAACTTTTGGGTTGAAACAGCACCAACCAAATTCCTGTTGAAACAAAAAAAATTTTGAATTCAACAAAATATATTTTCCGTGTTCCTATTTCAATATACATGCTGTTTATACGCATTTAACTTTAGACTTGTGATTTTTTGTCATCAATTTTTTTCCCTTCAATTAGAGAAAAAGTGTACAAAGTATATATTAAATGACAAATAATTAACAGATGTTCTCGCACAAAGATGACGCACATATGACCCTACGTACATGGGAAACAATCACTTAAGTTTAGCGTTTTGGAAGAAACATTACGAAAACTGAATGGTTATTAATTTTATTTAAATTATTGATTCGGCAATTATGGGTCAAATTTGGTCAAATATAAGATATAGAGTCAATATGGGCCACCCCTTTTTTATAGTAATGCATATCAAAAGTAAATAGTATTCTAAATTATCATTATTTAGAACACAGACAGATTTTTTATTTATATAATGTGTTATACTTAAGAAAGAAAATTAATTTAAATAATAAGAGTATTTTTTAAGAAAGATTTAGGAACAAATCAGCTCTGTGTCCCCAATTTTGAAACCGTGTTCTTAAACCCGTATTCCGTGTTAAATTGGGAACATTTTATAAATTCAGTACTCCTTTAAAAATAACTTCTGTTTATTCAACAGTAATCCATTCAATCATAGCATTATTAAAATTCTTAAAATAAAGGAAACATGATTGATTTCTTATTGTTTGATTTAAAACTATTTAGAAGACAGTTGACTTCGGTTGTTTCTTCAAAGAGAACCCACAAAAATCAAATTTAAACTAACAGTCAACACCGGAACTATCTTTTAATATTACATTATAAAAAAAAAATGTTTTAAACTTTTAAATTTTCAAAGTAGAAACTTGACTATTTGTATTTATACCCCATCGCTTAGTATTTAGTCATAGACTTTTAGAAACTTTTCACCAGAAAATATGTGTCAAAACGATACGCCAACGTCTGGAAACACACTTCCAAAAAATTAGAAATGTTTGACATGTACATTTTTTTTTTTACTTATAGATCTTTGCTTACAATCCATTAAGTTGCGCACTTTTTTCCTCGAAATTTTTCATCTTCCTTTAAGAAAAGAACGGATTTCCTTCCAAGCTATTTGTTGGGGGTTGCCGAATAATGTCTTTTTGCACATCCTGCATTTATCGATCCCGGGCTGGGGAAAATTGTGACTTCTTTCATGCTCGGTTTTTAATGCATTCGATGCGGTCGAGGATATTTTTCTGACTTCTTTTGAAAAAATAGGAATTCTTTTAGCACTTCTTGAATGGAAGTGATATTTTAAAAGTCTGGAGTTTGTAAAAATAAACGTGCGTCCACGATCTATAATACGAAAACTTTTTTTTTTTTTCCCAGAAAGTAGAAATGAAAGCAAGCAAATTGAAAATACATATTGGAAAGAGGCAAATGAACTTCTGTACCATTTAAAAACTTTTTTAAAGAATCGTTTATATATACGCCGAACCCTCTAAGCGTTTTGGAAATGGGCAAAAAATGTAAATTGTTTTCACGGTAAAATTTTCATGCATCTTTAAAATGATAAAAAGAGGTAAATTTTTTATAGGAAGATTTGTAATTAGTAAAAAATAAGCTCCTAAATTTCTTATAAGTTTTAATATCAAAACATATTTTTTGGTACATGAGTGATATAAATAATTTAAATTACAGATGCATCGCAGTGGAAGCTGGGATGAAGTTGACGGGATTTTATGTCACAACTTCTTGGAGGATTAAAAATGGCTAATAAGCAAAATTTTGGTCAGATCTTGCCTTTTTTTATTTCAAGAATATAAAATTTCAGCAAGAATGAAGAATAAAAATTTTTGTCAGCTTTATTTATTTATGTTTATTACAAATAACGGGCTTTAGCAACTGCTGGCTGTACGGCACAGCCAGCTGCGTCAAAAAAGGGGTCTCTAGATCTGTGGCACGCGATGAACGTTTCGATCGTCCGCCATCTTGCTGGTAGTTAAGTCGAGCGATGGCAACGGCTGCCCTTTTTTCAGCATTGGGAAAAGGTTGCACCTCAAAGGGTTAAAACACCGCAAGTGCATTGTCACAAATATATTTGTCTTTCCATTCTTTCTTAAGAAAAGGAACGAACGCCTGGAGTTGACTGATTTTAGCGACTCTCATTAATTCTAAGGACTGTCTACGGATCTTTCACACAATCTCGGTCAATCATATTCTAACTAAACTTCTCCTTTGTAATAAACTGCAGGGTTTGTTAGTTATCACCAAGATATCGCCAAGCTAGTTTCAATTTTCGAGACTTATGTTTTGACCCCGAACTTGGCAATAAATCATCAAAAATTGCAAACCTTGTGACTTAAGATTGATGGAAGATTAATGTCGAATGTTTTTTATTGTTAATGTTTGTTAACATTTATGTAATGAATGTTTGTTAAGATTTTGCCCCTCGCCCCACCCTTTTGCATGTTGGTTAGAAACACAACTTCTCTGCATCATGTCACAAAACGTGGTAATTCCAGATATTTTGTAATACAGTGAAATCCCTCTATAACGATATTTTGGGGGTCAAAACAATATATCGTTGTAAAGAGTATTATCGTTATAGAGAGAATCGATATTGGAACGAAAAGATTTTTGATTTTTGTTCTTCATATAACCCATACCCTGCGGTGTCACCAGAAAGTGTTCTGCTTTCATTCAGCACACCTTCGCAAGTAATATATAATAAATAGTAGGAGAAAAATATCTTTATAGTTTTCAGTAATTTTCACAACACTCATAAATTTTAGTTAAATACCTTTGCCGCCTCGCCAGGGATTCTAGCGGAGATATAGCTTATAAATATTTCTAGCATATTTAAATAACAAGTATATAATGTCTAAATAAACGATACCTGAATGCCGCAAAAGCGTTTTTTAAAATGTATTAGATATTAATTGAAAATATATACCCATTAATTTATCCTTATTTATTTTGCTTCATGCCTTTATCAAGATCTTTTATGATGTTGAATTTCACTTCGATAGACATTTGTTTTCTTTTAGCCATTTGCTTTCGATTTTCACTAAACAAACTTCAAAGTAAACAAAACTCATAAATAATTTAAAATATCCTCACGTAATAATCGACCTCGATAGAATTTATCGGAGTTTAAAATTCTTACTCAAGTTCAGACAAAAGAAGGTATCGTTTTCTATATCAGTTCCGGTGAAAGGAATCCTTGAACATTTTTTAAAGAGGGAGATAGGAATCAAAGATGTGTCATCCAGGAAATGCCAACTGCCCTTCCACCTCACGAGAAATGCACTTTCTCATTACCATAGTGTTACATCAACAAAACGAAACATAGAAGACGTTCTTTAGCAGAGGCGTGGTCCAACCCGTTCCAACCACATTTTACCTCGACTTTCTTTGTGTAGCTTTCAATGTCTGTGTATGAGTTGGGTTTCTGATGCATCGAAGAAAAAAAAAAATCGTAGTAGAGAGAATTATTGTGATGTGAGGGATAATTATTACCATCGTTGTAGAGAGAATTATCGTTTTAAAGGGTATTGTAATACAGAGAACTGTTTTACATTAATCTAAAGGGAATTCAACCAGGACTATGAAATATCGTAATATCGTAATAGAGAGAATTATCGTTATAGAGGATATTGTTGTAGCGAGAATCTACTGTAAAATCTCTCTGAAACATGCAAAACAAACACATAGTTTTACGGTTTATACAAGTTGTGCAGTTACACTTTTTGAGTTCTTTATTTTAATCTTACATAATTTATTTGCTTCTAAAACAGTTCTCTAAAACCACGTACTTATTTTTTTCTCTTTTTTTAAAAGCAATCTTTAAGGGGCATTCAGGAAATTAAATTGGAAAAGTATCTCTTATTTGCGGATGAAAACATTTTTCGGCTTTTATATTTACTCTGAGAAGCAAAACTGCCGATTCAAAGTAGTATGTAACCCGATGAAGTAGTCTTCATGCTCGCAAAGACAAACCCCCTACTCAGTTTTTATACATTCGAAACATCCCAAAGCTAACTTTGCCTTGCATGCCATCACTTACTGAACTGTGCTATTTACTTAAAACAACGCAGTGCGTTGCCACAAATGTATTTATCTTCCCATTCTTTCTTAATAACGCCTGGAGGGGACTGATTTCAACGTTAATGCTGTCTCGCAGAAATCACTCTCATTAATTCTAAAGGATAGTAGCCCGTAGCTTACCCCAGACTTTTAAGTGGTAAACCAAGTTATTAATTAACACGTGAATACAAAAATACGTCATGCGTGTATGCGCTGGATTGCTTTTGATTTACAAAAGCCGAGCACAATATCTAAGAACAGATCACGTGATGTGTACAAAAGAAACTTCTTTTTTTTAATAAGCAGAACTTGGATTCTAAGATTGTTAATTAATTCTGGAGTTAGTGGAACCTTTTTTTTTTTCTTACTGGAAATTAATGGTTGGTGTTCTTGAAAAGTACCACTTCAGCAGCAATAAACTGTGTTGTTTGCCATTAATTATTGCACGAGTTAAAATTAATTATCCTCCACTTCCGGCACTGAGATCGTGTAAAACAGCTGGAATTGGAATTACAAAAAATAAAATATATGTAACGTTTGATGCATGTTTTGTATACATCACTTACTTGGTGGTGTTTTTTAAATTTATTCTAAATGTATGCTAAATACACGCGCCTTTTCCCTTTTTTTTCTTTTTAGCAGAAATCAGACTTTGAAAAATTATAATGTATTCAAATTGAGTTATAATTTCCACCGATATTTATATATTATTGTTAGGTTCTCTATGTTTGAAAATTAGAATAAAAATAATTTGTTAGTGGAATATTCGTATATTCTGGAATGTTTACACCCTCCAAAAAAGTATTCGAGCAAAAGAGAAATTTCCTATTTTAGATTTGTGAATAATAATTGAGTTTTTGAAAAACGCACAACCTGACGGAAACATGGAAATTCATATTTAGACATAGCCTAATTCATATTCTATGATAAATAATTGTTTATATACGAAACCAACGTAGGAAATTTGTGTCTTGCTCGAATACTGTTTTTGAAGGGTGTACTCGGAGAATAGAATACAGTTGAGTATTAAAGTAGCGCATTAAAATCATTGCCTTATTTAAATAATATTAATAGTAAAATGATAATAATAAAATAATGTTTTTTACTGTCTAAAATTTCAATTTTTTAAGTATACAGTTTTGCTTAAAAGCTTTAACACTAAATTTATTGTATTGTATATTGAAACTTTTTCTTGGGAGAAAGGCTGGAAAGATATCTCATTTTCAATTCAGGTATGCAATCTTTTTTTAAGATACAACCCTACTAGCAATTTTGCTCGGGCTACCACCGGCCACGTAGCCAGCCGATTTATCCTGCGCAATAACGGTATTTAAAATTATATACAAACATGATTAATATTTGTATATAATATTTTATATACAAACATGAATACACATAAAAAAAATACTGCAAATCTTAAAAATTTCGTTTAGTTAAAAGATTAATGAAAAACCCAGTGTAAAATTACTGATTTTTTAAAAATAAGTATCACTTAACTTCTTTACAACTTCAATTGTTTCATTTACAGCTTGGTAACAAATTTAGTATTTTTGGTATACTACATACATTGTGTGTATTCATAAATACTGTTTTCTTCATAATTTGACTTTAACCCGTATTCATCGTGTTCCCGTATGCATCGTTTTTTACAACGCAACCCTTGAAAAACGATAGATCGAGGTTCTACTGTAGTCTACTCCAACTGTTACTCTCACAATAAACGTAGTCTGTCCAAACTGTCATGAGTGTGTGTGAGTACACTGTATCAGTGTGTGTACGCGTTTTTATAACATTGGATGTAAAAATAACAATGCAGAGTGCATTTTTAAGTAATCATGTAAAAGCTGACATGCATTTTACAGTAGTGAGGCCTAGAGCAAGTCTGCCGATCTAACAGTCTGGAGTTTGGGGCAGTTTTCTCCAGATGCGTTATAACAAATAAAAAATCCCTCCGCACAATGCACTGCTCCCTTGAGAAAATAGCCCAAGCAGATCCTATGAGCCAACATGGGGCCCGGGTCAGGCATGGGGGAGGAAGGGGGGACGTTCATATATACCCATTCAGAGTATACAAAAATTAGAAAGCCTGGAACAACATGCTGACTTAATTTCCAGGCTTTCTACTCTAGTGGATGCTTGGAACATTTTTGCAACTGAAAACCGCGGACTTTTGGTTCCGCCCAACAGGATTATGCTTGCCAGATATTCATTATTTTCCTCAAAATGTTCTATTAAAACTCTTTTTTCAGTACCACTTAATAACTTTTTTTTGAGAACTAAGAGCCGCTCCTAGGATCGCTACTCTCGCTTTTCGTATGAGGCATTCAGCCTCTAATAAGGCTTACTCGTAAAAAAGGCATAATTGACAAAACCCAAAGATTGGATCTGATAGAATGTCACCGAGATAAACATTCCTTGGAACAACTTTACACTGTTTTTATTTGTGAAAAACCCAGCTTATTTGCCATCCATGTCGATTTTATCATAATATGGCGACTTGCGTAAACGTATAGATGATAATTATTTCTAAAAAAAACAGCGCTTCATATATATTTTTTTTTATAAAAACTATGGAAGAGCTATTATATCTTGCTACTAATGGCTACTTTTCATTATTTGGCGATTTACACATGCTCTGAACTGATAATCATTGTTCATGTAAGGTCGCCGTAAAAACAGTTATCCATACATTCATAAACATAATCCTTTGCAGATTGGCTTATTTAATGGCGAAAATAAATTATCTCGCCGCGCGAGTAAATATCCAAGCTCTACCTGCTATAATGGCATAATTAACGCCGCCAAATATTTCTACGGGATCCAATACCCAAGCTGAACCTAACCGGCATTACTGTAATATGCATTTGAGTTATTTTTCGTTTTCAAAATACTGGGTGCTAACATTTCGGAACACACGCAGTATTAGACCCTGCTTGTGATAGCGTTTTTCCAGATCGTACCGGATGCCAAAATGGCGCTTTTGTTTCAATTATTATTAGAAAAAGTAATAGAAAAACGAATTGGCGTCAATTTTAAACTCATTTTATCTAAGTGAACTTACTATTTGAAAATCGTGGACTTTGTGTAACACACTTTGACACTATTTATTTCAATGGCGTAAAAATGGTGAAATTCAACTTCATGCTTCTTAATTTCACGCTGGATTTGCTTTGTGGCAAAGGCATAAATGATTTTATGCTGGCGAAATTGCCAAGCCTGACAACCATTATGCTTAACCATTATGCTTTTTTCAGCTTCGTTAATATCTTTTAAAATAACTGGAATTTCGAAATTTAAGTCAACTTATCAGCTTCCCCAGAATTTTCCAAATACGTGGACACCTTCATCGAAACTCATATCCCAATGGTTTTGGAGGAGATAGAAGAACAAGATTTTGACAGCGGCGACGACTTTTTTTTAGAATTTTAGAGAATTCTTTAAGTAGAGAGAGAGGAAAGTTTTTCCAGAAACAAAACATTTCTACAAAATACAGTAGGAACATTTCTTGATTTGGGGGCCGGAGGCAGCTGACCCGCTTGCTCCTGCCTTATACAGGTTCTGTGCCTGAGTGTACTTTGACTTAACAAAGCACTAATCTACAGCAGTACATGCTATAATCCAAAAACTCCTTTTTAAACTGTTAATTACACGCTCTTCTACAAAACATCCTTCAAGTCTACTAACTTCTTTCTTGAAGGGAAGAAAGATTAAATGGCTGAAGACGTATCCTTCAATATATACCTGTCATTTGGGGATTTTTTTTTTCTCTCTTTTCCTTCTTTCACAGCCTTGATGCAGCTACAAAGAATATATGACATGTGTCACGGAGTAGCTTCAAGTCATGTTACCAGAAATAATTGAACACTTCTTTTTTTCTAGCAACCGCTAATTTCGCTTCAATTTTTTAGCAAGTAGGAAGTTATCGACCCCTTAGAGCTACAGCATTTTTTTTAAGGTTAAATCGATGCTCTGTTTCTTGAAATCCATACAAGTTAAAGATAATTGGAACTCCTATGGTATAATTAAGCCTGACCAGCTGTTTCGCATTTCTTATTGCTATAGAATAATTATTATACTTTTCA
Source organism: Cheiracanthium punctorium (assembly GCA_038373885.1). NCBI lineage: Eukaryota > Metazoa > Arthropoda > Arachnida > Araneae > Cheiracanthiidae > Cheiracanthium > Cheiracanthium punctorium. Next base: position 638,868 of record JAWZYV010014772.1, read on the forward strand.
AGGATGTCATTTGCCTTTAATGTTCTGTGAAAGAAAAAAAAATTATCCTTTTCAGCACTGTTTATTATGTAACACAATGGGTACGGATCATTCAATGGACAATTCAATGATTCCAAGACATAGCCAATTAAGAATTATTTGTCCTGCAAATTCCGTTATTAGGATGTAAAATATTAAATTTATAATTAATTAAATTATATATACATATCATTAATTTAAGCCTAATAAATGAGATTATATAAGACATTTAAATGATATTAGAAATAACATTAAATTATCTTTTGAAGAAAAACCAATGAATTCCTCTAACTTAATAAAGAATGAATTTAGTCTGTAAATAATAGAGTACCACTTAAGTGTACTCATTCTCAAAAGTATTTTTGGAGACCCTCTTCATCTGTAAAGTAGTTAGATCCTTTAATACGGGTGATTCAAAACAGCTGTTAAAGCGTTTGTCTTTTAAACCCTAAGTTATCGGAGCATACTTTAATTTAGAAAATTAAAATAAATAAAGTATAGATTTCAGATGTGACAATTATTTACTAGGGGCTGTATACTGTTAAAAGAAAAAAAGTTAATCTTTATACGATCCCTAACCCTATCAATTAACTTTACAAAATTCTGTTCTGTCTGCCATGTGTGTAACTGAAATAGTTAGCGAGATATTTCATGTTAAAAATGACGACTGGCACCACTTTACCTTCTGTGTTGGCGTCAGTTTTCAGGGAAAAAAAATTAATTTAGGGGACCAAATATGAGTTCATAAAAGTTAAATGGTGATATCTGTTAGAAAATGGCAAGCGCATTGAAACGGGTACAAATTTACATGAACTGATAGGTACTGCATTATGAAATTATTGATAATTTAGTGTTTTAGGGGCAGGGGGATCATCAACTAATTAAGTCCAGCTTCTAGAAAATTGATTTCAAAGTGTAATAGAGAATGGCTAAGTAATAATATAGGTTAAAGAACGCTGATAATTAATGAGCAGTCGTTTCCAAGTAGCTTAATCATAACGAAAAATTATTCCGGAAAAGCTTGGATATATGCAGTCCTTGGCAACTTGCACATGCACTTAATCAGTAATCATTTTCCTTTAAGATCACCATTAAAACAGTTCTCCATGCATAATTTTTTGCAAACTGGCGTATTTAGCATGGAATATTTCATCTCACCGTGTAGGAAGTATCCAGCCTGCATTATTCGAAGTATATTATAGTAGAGTTCAGCAATTTCCTGCCAAATATAGAAGACATCGCAAACCTGAGTTCAGTTTTGGGAATTTATCTTTTGACGCCAAACTTGTCGACGAGTTGGCAAAAGTGGCAAATCTTGATGACTTATAGCGTGTTATGAAGATTACTGTTATTGAACCTTTAAGTTAATGGTTTAAAAACACTTTTTTCACCTCTTTTCGGAATGATAAGATCATCAGAGTGTGAACAAGGTAATATGGTACCGCTCCTGAACCATGATCTTTCCAATAAAAAAAGAATTATGAAAATCGGTCCATGTATTAAAAGTTATGGTTACATTAGCAACTCGTAAAAAATACGTACACGTTAAACATAGTACCTCTTCCTTGTTTGAGATTCGTACGGGGCTAAAAAACACGTTTTTATTTATTTATTTTGCTTTTCATTTGCTAAATTTCAATTGAACTATTTCAATATTTATTAATAAGAAAAAATGCTTTTAATGATTATACCATGCAACTCCGATGGTTTAACCCTTTAGGGGGAACCCTTTCCCAATGCTGAAAAAGGGCAGCCGTTGCCATCGCTCGACTTAACTACCATCAAGATGGCGGACGATCGAAACGTTCATCGCGTGCCACAGATCTACAGACCCTTTTTTGACGCAGCTGGCTGTGCGCGCACGTTTCGATAGTCCGCCATTTTGCTGGTAGTTAAGTCGAACGATGGCAACGGCTGCCCTTTTTCAGCATTGGGCAATCTATCCAGCTGTTCTCGCATTCTTCCATTTTTCAGCAGATGTCAGTGCTGTTAAAAATAATCGTGACAATTTTTTTACAGGGAATGTGCTGAAAAGTAAAGGATTCTCGTGGAGCTATGTCACCCGCAACTATTTTTATAGAAATAAAATCTATTCTTCGTGACTGGCAACAGTCAAAACGTCAGAGTTTGGTGTTCCTACAGCGGGAACACTGCACGTTAAAGGGTTAAAAAAAAACGATCAGACACAAGTTAAAATACCGCGGATTTTCTATAATCCGCTTGGCTTTGGCGAAACGGAATACCTGCAGCACACCGCATACATGAATGTGCAGACCGTAATCAATAAATACATTGCAGGTTATCTTCTCTACTTATTATAAAAGAAGATGTCTGTGTGTGGGTCTGTGTGTGGTTCTGTGTGTGGGTCTGTGGGTCTGTGTGTCGGTGGCGTTACGGACAAACGGCTACACCTAGAAATAGCAAATTTGGTATTCGGGAAGATCTAAACATGAAGCTGTGCACCTCGAAGCGATTTTTTCAAAATTCGACCTAGATTTTTTTTAATTTTATGTTTTATGCGATTTTTGGCATTTTTTCTCACCTAATTCGTAATAACGGCGGAAATTACGCTCGCAGCAAAATGGCATTTGTATCATCGGATAGAGGAGAAAATTTTCTTTTAAAAACAGTTTGTTCTGAATACGTAACATAATTTACTGATTTTTAGGAATTTTTATATTAAGTAGCTGACTCGACAAATTTTTTCGTAAAATAATTTTAAACTTTCGCATCTTGAATTCTATCCGTCATAACTTTTTGATATTTTGACAGATCGTGAAACATTCCTTTCTCCCTCTTTTAAAATAAAAACGGAAATATTATGTAAATTAGGTGATTTTTTACGAATTTTAATGCAACGTGATGTTTAGAATTTAATAGCACCGACGCGGAGAGCTTACGAGGTTACATTAATTGATCATGGCACGTGATAATATTGTTGCATTGCCACAAAAAGGATTAGAAAGAAGGTTTTTTTCAACCAATCGAGTTTTTAAATGGGATATCGGAATTTCAATTCGCAAGTGAGGATCTATGACGTCTAATGCTTTAAAATACATAAAACTTAAGCCACAATTTTAACGCATTTATCCCTGCTCTTTTTTTTAACACAAGAAGGCGATATTTTGATTAAAACTTACTTTAGAAATAAAATGAGAATTCATGATTATTATTATTATTATAAGTGGTATTTTAATCCTTTGCTTACTTAAAAATTGAAACATTTTAACGCGGCTGAAAATGTTCTTCATTTTAATAGCTACAAAATTCATTTTAAAGCGGGATATATTAAAAATTTTCTATTTACTTTTTTATTTTTCGCATTTAATTATGTCGCAGGCATATGTTTCCTAACATATGCATGTTGCGAGTATAGTTTTATTTTAACATTGGATTACGTCGGCGAATTGTTTCGTAAAATAATTTTAAAACTGTCGCATCTTGAATTCTATCCGTCATAACTTTTTGATATTTTGACAAATCGTGAAACATTCTTTTCTCCCTCTTTTAAAATAAAAACGAAAAATTTATGTAAATTAGATGATTTTTTATGAATTTTAATGCAGCCTAATGTTTAGAATTTAATAGCATCAACGCGATCTTACGCCATTCATTACATTGTGATCACGGCACGAGAATTTATCTTCGGTTGTTGTCACAGAAAGGATTAGAAAAAAGGGCTTTCTCAACCAATCGAGTTTTTAAATGGGATATTGGAATTTCAATTCGCAAGTGAGGATCTATGACGTCAAATGCTTTAAGATACGTAAAAATTACGCCATAATTATAACCTATTTATTCCAGCTCTATTTTCAACACAGGGAGACGATATTTTGATTAAAATTTACTGTCCGCAGTAATTTCAACAGAGGAGATTACTTGAACTTTTTTAAAAATGAAATTCTGTTTTGTCACATGCAGATATGATTTTAGTAGTAAAATATTCGCTTATTCCCGTATGAAGAGCGGGTACGCAGTTATCTTAAAAACATCTCTTGAAAATAGCATAAATGAATTCAGAAGACCTCAAAACGTGTAAATACACCAAAATCTCGAAGTCGAATTTTTTATGATTACAATACTTTCCTTATATGGTACATGTTTGGAAAGAAATAAATGGTTGTCCATTCCATGTAGTGTCTTAGGTATTTAATGCTACAACTTGAGCCTAAAAAACAGTATGATGTAGCAATAAGACATTTTGAAAGCCAGGAGTTATCTGCAAACCATTAAGCATTCCACTTTTTTGATAGTGAATGACACTGACGTAGTTTTTTGAGTCATTATACTGCAATGATGCCAGGTTAATACTCGTGACGCAAACTTTACATCAAGAGTCAAATAATTTTGCTCTTTTCTTTAAATTCCACATCACGAAGAAATTCGAATTACACATGTAAGGAAAATTTTCGTTTCCTACCGTGCGAAGAACGGGCACGCAGCTAGTAATATTAATAAAAAAGAGCTCTGTTTAATGATAACACCATGCAACCAGAACGGACTCCGACGGTTAACGATACCTTCAAACTAATGATGACCTTGAATGAATGTAACTATTCGAATTAACCGATTATTAAATGCATTCGAAATAATCGATTTTATGAAATCTATTTGAATTCTCAGCACAGAGCATTCGAATTATACATGGCATATAAAATTTAGAATATAATTCGAATAGTGAAATAACGATCACCATTCAAAGTGTTTGAATACTGAAATTGATATTCCTATTCGAATATTTGAAATCTTGAAAACTCGATAACTTATCGGATAGAGAAATTGCGAATACTATTCGAATAGTAAAATTATGAATGCGATTCGAATAGCGAACTCACGAGTACTATTCGAATAGTAAAACCGCGAATATTATTTGGACAGAAATCTCGAATATTATTTGAACAGAAATCTCGAATACTATTCGAATAGTGAAAATCGCGGATAATAACTATTCGATTAGCCGATTATTGATTCTGTTCGAAAAGAAATAATCGATTATGGAAATCATTCGAATGGTGAAATAGGTATTACCATTCAAATATTCGAATACCGAAATTGCTATTACTATTCGAATTGTGAAATCGCGATTAGTATTTGAATATTTAAAGGGAAATCTCAATTAATATTCGAATAGTGTATTTGTGAATACTATTCGAATATAGTAAAATCGTGAATGGGATTCGAATTGCGAAACCACGAGTACTTTTCAAAATGGTAAAACCGTGAGTGTTATTATAATAGAAATCTCGAATACTATCCTATTAGTGGAAATCGCGAATAATCACTATCCGATTAATCGATTATTGTTTCTGTTTGGACAGTAATAATTGATTATGGAAATCATTCGAATGGTACATCACTAACTTCAACCACATGCAAGTAAGAACGCCCGCGTTTTTACTATTCTCGGCTGAACTCCGCTGCTGCCAGGCAGAATACCTTTAAACTCCATACTCACAGGCGCTTTATAATCCCCGAATTCTGCAAACTGGAACGCTCCTTCAATGCATGGAACATCTGGATGCTAATTAGAGAAAGTCGGCGGCTCTCGCCCGACAGATCGATATAGAGTGAGAACACGCAGAATTCCGATGTTCCAGCCCTGCGAATTTCCCGAGTAGGGGGCATTTGGGCATGCGATATGCTTTCACGGAGTGCCTAGGAAATAATGCATATTCCGTGCATGCGTGTGAAACATCGAGTTTTTAGCAGTACATATACACATCGTCTCAGATTGTTATCGAGGCTTGTTTTTTCGTTTCCAGCACTTTTTGGGAAGTTTTTATAGCACTAGAGTGCTATTTCGTTCATACCGGTTTTTTCTGTCGACATTATTTGTGGACATATTTTTGTGGACAGCACATTTTTGTGGATCAGAATGTTTACGTTGCATTTTTTAATAGGGTTGCCAGATGAGAGGAGAATAGAATGTCAAAAGTAACCAAGTAGGGTGGGGATATTGCTGAGCCGAACGTGACAGGAACTGGATATTTTGCGTGTTGCAGCAACACCTCCTATTAAAGAAAGACTAACAGCTGCTACATCATCAAGCCTTGACGTCATTATCAGGCGCACACATAAAATTTTTATTTCCACAAAATAAAACTATTAAAATTTCGGGTGAATTTACTCACGCATTACAACATTTAATTCTAGATAGAAAATTTAATTTTACGACAAATGGTAGTTTTTAACCATAAATAACAAGGGCAGTTTAAAGGGGAGGGCGGAGGGGGCGACTGCCCCTTCCCCCGAGGAAGAAGAAATTAATGTAAAAGATCTTATTTTACTTCCATAAAATGGATGTATATGTTAATCTTCTAACTAACCGCCCCCACCGACGAACCAACCGCCCCCCCCCGACAAACTTGCAATAATCCACCACTGACAACTAATTAGATAATATGATAAGAAAATACATCATCGTGAATAATTTTGTATGAAATAGGTACTTTAATTTTAATTCTTAATTTAAGATATTTTCTAATATTTGTAGAATTCACCGGAAATTTTAAAAACTTTTGCTTTGTGAAAGCAAAACTTTGGTGACGTCATTTTTGTTGGCCTACTGATGACGTCAAAGCTTTAGTTGTTAATCTTTCTTAATATAGGAGGTGTTGGTTACAGATAGCGCACACACTGAACTCTTTTAAACTGCTGCCAAAACATTAGGTATGAGTGGGATGCAGATCACATATATTTCTGGTCTCAAAATTTTTGTTGCGCTGTGGGGATATATATGTGATGCAGATCACATATTTTTCGGGTCTAAAACGATTTTCTGTTGTTTCGTTTTTGTAAATCAAATATTCAGTTTTAATCTCCACTTAGCTTTTCTGTTTAGTAAAAAGTGCTTCCTTTTCTCTCTGGAGTCCACCGGCGTGTCTGCAAAATGTAGGTATTCCTCTTCTAAATTAAATTATTTTAGTATATAAACAATATAAAATCTGGGTGCCTGCATCTCTAATAGGGGTATCACACTAAGATCCGTCCGACCTACTTTTCCTGCAGATCAACTCTCCGGCGGATTTTCTCCCGTCGTTGCCTTGACGACGACGATCTCCAACTTTTACCTTTCGGAACGAAAAAGTCCGAGTCGGCCGAAATTGCGGCCAATCAAAGTACTTCTTCCTGCTACGTCATAAGCAATGGCGAGTAATGGCTACCACTTCTATCTTAGAAGCTTGGCAACTTGGCTCGATATCAGAATAGAATCGCAACCACGCACGTGCAAATAAAATTATGGCGGCATTCAAGTGGAGTTTGGATTTAGAAATGGATTTCATCGAAGAAATTAAAAAGTTTCCTTGCATATGGAATCCTCTACACCCTCAATACACAAAAAGAGTATGCAAGAGACAGGGGCTGGAGGAAATAGCTCAAATTCTACGGCAAAGGTTTCCTGCCTTTGAAAACGCTATTTCTCCAGGTGAGTAATAGCGTGCCATATTCTTTTAGATGGCTTTCTTCTTGAAGAAACAGCTGCTCCTATTATGGCTATAGCTAAAATACTTTTTTCTTCATCAGTAATCATTATTTTGATAAATGTAATATAATCTCAAATTTCAACCAACGATAGGGTTAACTTGACGCGAAATGCTGAGTCACGGTTAGTAAAATAAGAACCTTCATGCCAAATCAGCGATGCGATGACTATTTGGCGTCGGAGACAGTTTGTTTACTTTTGCAACCCTTAAAGATAACCACGCCTTCAAGTCCGTCGGGAAAGTTGGTCCAGCTCGGAGTTGCTCGCATTTTCCCTTTAGTGAGATACCGGCATAACGCTGTCTGGTTTTTCAGGGTTGTTGGGCTTTTGTAATGAAATTCTTTCCTCCCCACACTCGCTTTAACATGTCACGATCAATGATAGTAAATGCGGTTGTGATCCTTTTGGCGTAAATCTTGTAAATCACCTGGCATAAGGGGCACGAACACACTATCTTTTATGTAGTCCCATCCCATGAAAAAAATCGCATGGAGTAAGGTCCGGAGAGCTAGGTGTCCACGGAAGGAGTCGATTGTCTCGCCAGAACTTCGTCCAATCCAATCTCGTTATTTATGAAACAGAACTTGCAATGCTTCTTTCTCCAGTAAAGTCAACTTTGTTACTGTATTGGTAATATATTATTTTTTATAAGCCTTCCAAACCCGGGAGGGAATTGTCACACACCCTGTATATATACATATATAAAAGAAGCTCGTTATTTGTGAAACAAAACTTGTAATGTTTCTTTCTCCAGTAAAGTCAACTTTATTGCTGAATTGGTAATATTTTATTTTTCACAAGACTTCCAAACCTAGGAGGGAATTGTAACACACCCTATATATAAATATCAATACAAGAAGAGCTCGTTCTTTGTGTAACAAAACTTGTAATGTTTCTTTCTCCGGTAAAGTAAACTTTGTTGCTGTATTAGTAATATATTATTTTTTAAAAGCCTTCCAAACCCGGGCGGGAATTGTCACACACCCTTTACTCTAATTTCTGATCAAATAGTGTGTATGTGAAATACCATGCCAGTTTCACGCATCATTTTCATAATTGTGAATGACTTTGTGTGCATTTACCGAATTGTGAGAAATGCACAGTCTACCTGCATTTAATCTTTAACAATTTTAAACACTTTGATGGTTTAAATTGAGCACGCGACGCCAGACGTTCTTGATTTATGTTAGAACTTTGATTATGATAATCTGCGAGGCCAGTTGGGATACGCCGAATAATTCTGAACTACTCATTATACAGTTCTTAATGGTAGTTGCAAATTACGTACACGAGTTTCTCATGAAATTATTATAATGTGACTGTGAAAGTGATATTGTAATATGCTGAATGCATGGATTTGCTCTTATAATACTTGTACCGGAACATAGCGATGTATAATACTTGAGAAATAGTAAACCTGATAAGTTTAAACATAAATAATGCACCGGAAATTAAAATACAGCCTGTAAAATAAAATTTTCACTTGCAATAAAATTTAACAAAGGAACACAATTTTAGACGATTAAAAAGAAAGAAAATCCGTCAATTTTTGTAATTTATTGAACTTAACATTTAGTTTGATTTGCTTTTTGGTTTTCTTTGGGGTCTTTCTAAGGGGTCCTAACCTGTATTTACGAGAAGTTTCGGAGAAAAGAAAGGAAAACTCCGGACAGCTAGGTGGATGGACGCAACCGGAGTTTGAACCAGGCACCTTCCGTCTCCCAGCTGATAGTGGTATTTGCACGGCCACTGGTCAGGCTATATTTTTTTTTCAAGATTTTGTAAATTTACAAATAAGATCAGATTAAAATTGTACTTTTTTACGTATAATTAGAAGCTGTATTAAAGTAAGATCATATTGGAAATTATTAAACATAATCAGATTTTTGTTTTTTTCAAGTTTGCCCCAAATAATATAGTTAAAATTATTTCAAATCACATGCCACTGATATCATTATACTGACACAAAATACCCAATGCTTGTAACATCTTGAAAGAATAACCAGAAAAATCTATTGACAATCAACATGGAGCTGTAGAAATTTTGAAAATATTGCCCGAATTTTTCCAATAGCTGCCAATAAATAAATAAATAAATAAAAATAAAATTTAAAAACTAAACAAATTTAATGCTCAATATTATACAATAAGGTCTGTCACAATTTTCTCCCGGTTTGGAAGGCTTATAAAAATTCATATTATCAATACAGCAATAAAGCTGACTTTATTAAAGAAATGTTACAAGTTTGAACATTTTAGAAATGTAGACATAAGGGGCACAAACACACAATCTTTTATGTAATACGATTTAAAAAAATTGCATGTAGTTAGGGCCGGAGAACGAGGTGGCCACGGAAAAAGGCGATTGGCGTCGTTAGAAAATCAACCAATCTAACGACGAGGAAGCTTGTTATTTGTGAAACAAAACTTCTAATGTTTTTTTCACCAGTAGTGTCAACTTTGTTCCTGTAGTGATAATATATTCTTTTTATAAGCCTTCCAAACACGGGTGGGAATTTTGACACACCCTATGTTATATATACAGGGTGAATCTAAACTCTTGGGCAAAACTTTAAGGGGTGATAGGGCACACTTTAAGGAATCGCAATCACATAGCAATCTGGGGTGAAAAACGCAGTTTTAACTTACCCGGTAATAATCACTTTTGGAAAAGCATTGAAGTGTCCGTCTAATTTCTTAACCAAGTTTCATAAACAATAGGCTCGTCTCCGAAAATTTCATCCATGAAATAAAATAAACTTTTCAAACTATCCATTTTATTCTTCTGTTTTCGGTGAAAAATACATTAGTTTCTGGCGAAACAATGGTCGGGAAGTGCACTGTTGTTTTGGCACTTTTTTCTGAAGTGATTATTAACAGCTACACAAAGACGATGTTGCCGACCCCACATTGCTAGGTGATTCAGATTCCTTATTATATTTCCTATCACCCCTTAAAGTTTTGCCCAAGAGTTTAGCTTGTTTGTTTGTGGGTTTACGGCCGATTAGCTACGCGTGGGCTCTAGGCCGATGGGTGGGGTGCCCTCCGTAGGGGTCTTTCTAAGGGGTCCTAACCCGTATTTACGCTAAGTTTCGGAGAAAACCACGGAAAACTCCGAACGGTTAGGTCGACGGACGCGCGATGGGACCCGAACTCGGAACCTTCACACTTCGCCAGTCTACCATCTCCAGTGACATAACCACTGTGCCATGGTGAGGCTGCCCAAGAGTTTAGATTCACCCTGTATATATATATATATATATAATATAAAATACCTTACGTATTATGTAATAGCTTACGTATAATGGAATACCATGTAAAACATTAAGTGATAGCACATAATAACAAAAATAGTACGTAACCATGAAATAATAATTGATAATCCAGAGGCTATAAATATTTTAAAAACAGAGCTATCAAAGCTAAAAAGAAGTGGGAAAACAAGTCAGGTGAGATCACGTGGGCTTAAGCCTAACTTGACGAACCCAAGCAATAAAGTGGAGATGGACTGGAAAATTGAAATGGAGTACTCCATTATTAAGTACCGCCGTACTCACATTTCAATTTAAAGAAAAAACAAAAATAGCTAGGTTTCTGCAGGTTACCTGACAAAAGGTGTCGCTTTACGTAACCTGGGGGTACGACCATAGCTATAAGTTAAAAAACCAGCAAGAATGCTAACCTAACATGAAGGTGGAAGCACAGACAAGACTAGAAATCGATGCCAACCGAGAAAATTAATCGACAACAATAGAAACAGCAAGAGCCAAGGACTAAAAAATAGGAGAAAAAAAAAAAGACAAAATGCTGCCAAAGCCATGTTAATTAATCAAGAAATTCAGAAAATGGAAGGAAAAAAAAGATAAATAAATAAATATTAAATATTTTTAATAATAATAATAATAATAAAAGCTCGTTATTTGTGAAACAAAATTTGTTATGTTTCTTTCTGCTTTATGCAGTCTTCTACAGTAAAGTCAACTTTGATGCCGTATTGGTAATATATTATTTTTTATAAGACGTCCAAACCCAGGAGGGCATTGTGACACACCCTGTATAGATTTTTAATTATAAATACCTATTTTTCCTTAGTATTGGGTACATATTAGAAACATTCTGTAATAAAACTTCAATCTTATAAGTCTTGAAACAGTAAATATTTCCAGTAATTCACTTGCAAAGTGATTAGCTTATTATTGCGGTAACATTTGCCTTTTAGGGTAAAACAAGGAATAAACAGATTAAATCCAGCTCCTATAGAAGATTCAATCGATAATACTGTCTTTCCCCATTTGCATACGTATTCACGGAGTGTAAACAAGTTTAAAATTTTTCAATTTCCAAGACACTTGAAGGGAACTTTACAAATTTACATTTTAAATGAATTCAAATGAGTTTCATACCCTGGAAAAAAAGCAAGAAAAATTAAACATAGGAAGGAAAAGAAACAAACTCTAATACTGTTATTGTTATGAAGATTGAGGTTTATTGTTTTCTAGTTTTAATGAACAGGTATTGTAGAGTGTTCAGGAAGAATCCATTTGATTTTTGTGGCAATGAAAAATTGAGTACAGATAGGAGAACCTCAGTCAAAGTAGATTTATCAAAAGCACCAGTTGCAGAATGGAAAGTAAGGAAGATGACATAAGGACGGATTTTCGCAGCCTTCGAACATTTTATGAGTTATAAAAATTCGTTATCAACCAGTTGAGCAGGAACGTTGAGATGGGCGAAGAAGATTCTTTCTTCAGGCGCTTACGGATCCCTCTCGAAGAAACGTTCTCTGACTTGTTGCAGTTGTCTCAGTTATTCGAAAAAAAGTGATTTCGTCGATATTTTAATAGCTAAACACCGCTACATCTGTGGATATTTGTAAAAACGTACTTGCACCCAAACGAGATGGTCAGAGAATCTTTGTCGTATGAAGTGCAAGTTGAATTACTTGCAGTTTATAAAGCTGAAATCGTTCTTTGAAACTGTCCCTCCAAAAAGGTTGAAAATTGAAGATATTCTTCACCTTGTTTTATGAGACTTTCTGATGGAAGTAATGACTCTTGCACGTGAGACATTCATGAAATACTTCTGAAGAAACTTTCTGTGTCTTGTTTAAAGTTGGTCTCATTTATTCGGCAAACGATGATCGCTGAGATTTTAAACGCAATCCAGCAGTGTATCTATTAGATATTTGTAAGAATATCCCATCTTTGAAACGAGAAAGAGTTGGAAAAAATGTTCGAAGATGAAGCTCAAGTTTATTAGGCAGAAATCGTTCTTTTACACACAGTTGGACGAAAACACTGAAATTCGAACATGGTATATCAGGAGTTTCGAGGCTCACTTCAATCCAGATGATTTTTCCAGTTCGATGCTTGTCGAATTTTGATTCTTCGTGAATTCTGATTTTTTGTTCAGTTTGGATGATTCATAAAATGCGTTTCCTCTAGATAAGATCGTTCCTAATCAGACTGCTGTACTTAGGATGAAAATGTATCAATTCGTTTTTGGTTGAATAAGTATATTGCATGCAACTGGTATTGTAGTTTGGTGGTGAACTATTGTGGCTATTGAGGAGGAAGTCCGCAGAGATTCAGTCCGTGGTGGGTCGGATGTTGTTAGGTGTTTAAATATGTGAATCGGGACTATTGAGCATTAAAAGAGATTAGTTATAGAAGGTGTCTGTAATAGGGTAAATGTTTGACTCTGAGGGGTCTGGGTAATTTGGGTGGTTCTGGGGCGGGGCGGATGCAGGAGAGGTGGGAGAAAAATTTACGGATGGGTCTGAATTTCTTTTTACGAATTTTAATATTGGGAAAGACGGGGGCTGAGGGAAGTGGGGATATACATGGTGAGTAAGGAATTTCTATTGATGATACGAGTGGTGATACGAGTGATGAAGGTAAGGATGGTAAATCGGAGGGAGAAGGAGGGGTTGGTATGAATGCCGATGATGATAGTATTGGTGAGACTGTGTGAGATGGAACTGGTGAGGATGGTGGTGTGACTTTTAATTGTGGTGTAGTGTGATCTGTGTTTGCTGTGGTGTACGATGAAATGGAATGTGTGTCACTATTGGATGGTGTTGAACTTACTCCTCTCGACTCCTCCCCCTTCACCACTGGCCCACCCCACAAAGCAGGAAACACAAAACAGTTCAAGAACTTCCTGACAAAGAAGTGCAGGACAAAAAAAGATACAAGAGCAGCAAAGAACAGCAAAAGCGCCATACATCGAACAAGGTCTAATAGAGACTGAAATCATTTGTTGAAATTTTGTTACTTTATATTGTTGTGAACAATACAGGAATTTGAATCATGCAGTTTGATTGTTCCATTATTTTCTTCTGAATTGTTAATATAACAATGAATAATAACTTAATGGAATAATAAATAGCAATTTATACGCTATACTACATTTTCTTCAAAAATCGAACCACCTTAATGCCCTACGAAATATCCTAAAAACTTATTCTGGAATCCTCATTCTTTAGAACAGCATTTCAATATCATGCTCACGCGCTACTACGTTTCCTTCCCTATACCAATATTGAAAATTTAAATATCTACCCATGAGTATAAGGAAGTAAAAAAGACACTTGAGTTTTAGGGCGAATCTGAACACGTCAGCGCAAAATGTTGGCACATGATATGCAAAAGGTGGGCTACCTTGGCTTAAACAAAGCTGGTGAGGGGCTATACAATATCAACACTATCAAACGTATTATGCATTTATGCAATCATTGTGTTCTTTCGAATTTTGTTTGCGACCCACGAAACGTGATCATCTAACGGGATTTTTCTTCTCCAGAGCTATCGAAAAGTAATTTAAGTCAGCGTGTACTCCGTACATGTTTATTTTCATATCTCTTTAAAAAACTCAAATTTTATACATCACTTCATTGATGTGGACATTTTACTAATTGGAAATTATTTTGCTTGGGGGCTGTATAAAATTTTAAATGTTTGCTTATTTAAAGTTATATTTAATCACCAGAAAGTTTAATCGTTACTATAAATATAAAACTCTGCATCTTTTTTTAGGTAACTTTGGAATTAATGGTATGTGTCTATGATCAATAGTTAAGGAATAAAAGCCTATGTTAGTATTTTTGGAATATCCTGTCTAGAGAATCGTCATAGTGCTACGGATGTTCTGGTTCAAACACAATTTTTTTGGTCTATATTTTCTTGTAGTACGCAGGGCAAGGATCCCTATCGTCCCCCAAGTGCCGGTACAATAATTAGAGCTTGGTTACGTTAGTTAACAAATATTAGATTTAAATAAATGTCTTACATAACGATTTGTTATTATGTGAACCTTTATTCTGTTTAACATGTACACTTCTATTGTTGCACAGACCGAATGGCGAAAATTTCTCCTCTATTACCATTATTAACATTTCATAATTGAAAACAACGTTTTACAAATGCACCATTTGATCTATTTCTATTTTCATTAAAATTATTTTTATTAAGTTACTTCATTTTAACAAATGACCTCGCTTGGTTTGAACAACAAGGACAGCATGATTCCTCTGAACACTTGATGGGCTTAACCCTTTTACGCGCAATGATCCCGCTCTGAGAACACCAAACTTTGGCGTTTTGACTTTTGCCAGTCACGATGAATAGATTTGATTTCTATAAAAATAGTTGCGGGTGACATAGCTCCACGAGAATCCTTTACTTTTTAGCACGTCATTTCCCGTAAAAAAATAGTCACGATTATTTTTAACAGCACAAATGGAAGAATGCGAGAACATTTGGATAGATTGTCCAATGCTGAAAAATGGTAGCCGTTGCCATCGCTCGACTTAACTACCAGCAAGATGGCGGACGATCGAAACGTTCATCGCGTGCGACAGATCTAGAGACCCTTTTTTCAGCATTGCCAGCTGCCCTTTTTTCAGCATTGGGAAAGGGTTGCGCCTCAAAGGGTTAAATTTTATGATTTCGATAAATGGTGTTTTCGATAGTTCGAGGCAAATCCGGTACCTTCCACATCGGATTATCGAGACTCTACTGCATAGCATTAAAAACACATTGTCACTTTCAAATGAATAAGACTTTTAAAAAATGAGTTATTTTATTTCTTTTTTCCAGGAAACTTCAACAACTAACATTTCCCGGATACAGTGGACTAGCGCTACAACGCGATTTATCTTACACGAATCGGATGTTGCCCGAATATTTTCACGGGTAACGTGAAAGCTAAACGCGAGCTCATCTCCCAGATTTTCGACAACAGTGAAGAGGGCGCAAACAGAAGTGTATGGTGTTCGTGATTCGGTACCGTTCGGTGATTGGCTCTCTTCTCAGTACCGAATCACGAATATTTCGTAGCATCACTGAAGGCGGAAGCACAGAAACCGTTTCATCTAAGACTGGCTTTATTTATTACTTTATGTAGGAAATGATGATATTTAATTAGAAAATAATCGTTTCAAACTTTTTGGGAGTCGTTTATAAGTGCCTAAAGTAATTGTGTGCGTGTTTCCAAAGGTCATAAATATACGTAATTTCACAACGTGAAAATTTCACTTACACCAGGGTTCTTGGAAAGCATCTCTCGCTTAAGTCAAGAGTCCATTGTATTACTTTACGAAGATTTTACAAACTTTACCTCTTAGCACACATTTTTGTTGTGTTTTCTTGTTATTTTCTTCCAGAAATAACACAACAAAACCACGCTAATTATTTTATTGGAATATAGAAGCACGAAATAATGCCAAAATTATTTTTGTTCAACAGCATTCAAACCAAATGCTTCAGCACATAACGAGCGAATAATCTCGTTGATATGTCAGATATGCAATTTCTTGCAATGCGGTGCTTTTCATAAGCCCTATAAACTCTGCTACTGCATAGTTACGCTGATCCCTGACTCACTGATTCACTAACTTGCTGACTTTCTAACAATACCGGGCAACCTGCTCCAAGATAAAACTTTTTTCGCCATTACTGCAAAAAAGATTACAAGGTTAAGCACAAAAACCCTAATAACAGTTACACCGCTTGTACAATCCGGTTGAAGTTTTTCATAATTATGTATAAAAATATAGAAAACAATTTGCGCTCCTTTAAAAATCTGAAAATCCACCCGTTCCCTCTTTCTCACGAGATATTTTGCTGTTTTCCGTTCCATTTTATTTCCGAGAGTAAATAATAATAATAATAATAATAATAATAATAGTTGTAATAATCATTTGCGTGACAAAATTTGCTCTCGCATTTGAAATGACGTCTTATTGAAGTCACGGTTATCAACATTTGAAGGGAAAGTTGTGATTCCAATTCGTTTTCAACAACAATTTCTCCAGATTTATAAGTTTATTTATTTATTTTTTCACAAATAAATGATTTAAGGCTATTCCCATCGAAACGAAATCTTTCGAATGCGAAATTTTTCGCACGTTCCAGAAGAGCAGGAAATTCGATTTGAGTATCTATTATATAAATGTGAAAGTTTGTCTGTTTGTTTGTTTGTTTGTTCGTCCGGGAACTCCTCCCACACAGTTCGACAGATCGACTTGAAATTTTGCACATACATGTAAAATGACATAGAATAGACCGTAGGCTGCTTTAAAATTCTGGAAGTCCACCCGTTCCCTAATTTTTTACGATTTTTCGCAATTTTGAGGGCAGAAAGGTACTCAAATGTCCGATTTCAGCATATTCGTGAGCATAGTTAACAAAGTTAGATTTCTTTTTTATTTATTACTTTCAATAATTCAAGTGAGACTGACGTCATTTTGATGTCACGAGTGTAAAAATGCAATAAAAATCCTAATGAAGTTAACAAGTTTGGACAAAAAATTACACCACGAGCGAAATAATAAACTTCCATCCAGTTTATCAGATGCTGTAGAAAATAAAATGACGTAGTTTTTTTTTCTTTTTCTTCTTTCACTAATTCATGTTAGATATGGCAACTGGGAATGCGATAACCTCATTTTTAAACTCATGATGTCATTTTGACGTCATGAGTTTAAAAAACATGAGTTGAGTTTAAAAACTTAGTTAGAAATCTAATTACATTAAAAGGCTTTGACGCAAAAATTTACTATTATAAAAATTCAAAGTATTTTGTTTAATGCAAGTGTTACCCTTATCAATTTTTGAGCTCTGTGATTTTTCAGCAACCATAATAACGAAAGGAAACTTGCATTTTTGAAAATCGTGGGAAATTCAAATGTCGGCACAAGATGCAAAATACTAATTAACATATTTCATAGTATTCGCTATCGGTTTGACGACGGTCGTTGTATGTATTCCCAAAAATCGTGCAAAATATCGCCAAGTTTGGACGACTTTTGGCGGTATATTATCTATATTAGATATACTTTTTTAAAATTAAATTTTAGCAAGTTAACAAGCTTTTGCACAAAAGTTACATCTCCGGAAAATATTTGAAATACCAATTAGCTAGGAATAACCCCAATATCTCTCAAATTAACTTTAATAAAGTTCTGTTGCAAGCGAGAATTTTTCAACGTCGTATATTTCAATATTACTCCGTTTGAAAACTACTGCGCGAAATGACTAAATTCGACTACCTGGTCAGATCGTGACGCCATAAATAAAAGTTGTCCGAAATTCGTAAACTTTGCAACACAATTTAACGCCCTATTCGCAATTTGAGCGATACATATAGTTCCTCGAGATTACACAGTTTGATGTTTTCACGAACCATGGTGGATTTAAATAGTAATATTTAAATTGGTACAGCTTGGATGTTTTCCACCACTGCGAGATGAAATATTTTGCTGTGCTAAATACGCCAATCAGACAAGAATCATGCTTAAAAATATATGCAGATCTGTTTTAATGGCAATGCATAAATTCCACAGAATCACCAAAAAGTAGAAAGGCATCATTGGTTTAAAATATCTAATCTATTTCTTTAAATTGAGCATTAAAGAAGGAGTAACGAAGATAGATAATATTAATATAAGTAATAGATAGTATTCTCATTTTTTTCTCAGGTAGTAATAGTAGATTTGTTTGGATAATATGGATTAAAGCACAGTATACCACGTTAATAACTATTTCGCGAAATTAAAAGTGTTATATTCATTATTTTTCAACGGTCGTCTTATAACTAACTAAAGCATAATCCTACGTTCCGTAATATATCCCGCGGTAGTTTAAACAAAAGGACTACATGAACTTTTTGACATTTTGTTTTCGCATAGATAGTTACGATTATATTTTAGTAAAATAGTCGTTTCCTGCCGTGCGAAGAACGGGCACGCAGCTAGTATGTAATTAAAATTGAATATGAAGATATTTATTTTAGGTGGACGAAGATTAAATATATTGAGTGTAGACATGCTTTTGTCAAGTGTTTTTTCTAGCGCCCGTTGTAATTGCCTCCACAACGGGCTTTGACTTCTAGCATATATTATGAGTGCTAACGGCTTCTTCGCACTGAATAACGACACTACGTCCAAACCCTCTCCAAATTGCCAGTTAGGGCTTACAAGCAAGAACAACATTTTGCAGTGAGTTATTCAAATGCAGCATCTCATCTACAAAGGTATCGAATAAACAAAAAATAAAATTTCGAATGAATTAGATTTTATTAACGTTCAAAAATTCAATTTTTTCGACTGCGACTTTTGAAAAGTGGTCTGTTACCTTAGTTCAACACAACAAAACAACTTAAAATTTTCCTTTGCAAAGTTTAAAATTGCGGCACGATGTTTAAATTATTCAAAAAGTGATATTTTCTAGACAGCACGCAAACTAAATGCCACGTGATTTCTCTGTTTAATACGTCAGACATTCAATTCGACAGAGGTGCTGCCTTCCACAAGACAGCTCAATAAAAGCGCTAACGGTTTCTTCGCACGGAATTACAACCTCTACTTCCACTCTCGCCTCCAACCCCAGCTCTAAATTGTCTGTTAAGGTTCATTGGCTGAAACATTTGGTTGCATTGCAGTGAAACCAACATGCACAAAGTTAACATTTCATGGAGGGAGATATCCAAGTAACGTAATTTCAGTTTCGAAAGATTTTAGAATTTTAGGAATACTAAGAAAATTCATTTTTCTTTTTCTTTTGAGCGTTGTCCCTAGTTTTTAAAAGCGGTTTATTGTATCAGCACAACACAGTAAAACA
The DNA here is from genome assembly GCA_038373885.1 of Cheiracanthium punctorium. Taxonomy (NCBI): domain Eukaryota; kingdom Metazoa; phylum Arthropoda; class Arachnida; order Araneae; family Cheiracanthiidae; genus Cheiracanthium; species Cheiracanthium punctorium. The sequence goes on from JAWZYV010014772.1 coordinate 658,491, forward strand.
GGTATGGGCAATGTTTGAAAAATTGCGGACAAAAATTTAGAATATTAGCGAAGTCACGGTCAAACTTCAGGATGTTAGTGACGTCGCGGGTCGTATAGTTGGGATTTATATAGGAGTTTAAATGGTTTATATGGGTTTTGTAAGGGATTTTGATATGTTCCACGGGGTCGGAGTAAAAGCCGTGGGCTGGATGTTGCCCATATATGCAGTTAAGTCATGCAGATTGTTTGATTTAACAAATTGCACGTTCATGGAGAGAGATATCAAAGTAACATAATTTCAGTTTCGAAAGATATGAAATTTTATGAATGTTCGAAAATTCCCTTATATTTTAAACGTCGGCCATAGTTTTTAAAGTCGATCTAGTAATTCGACGCATTAAAAACAAGTTTTCATTGAAAATTTTAAAACCTTAAATATTCAATCTGATATTTTATGAATTACACCGAAAGTAAATACGGTATCATGATGGATTCCAAAACTAACTTTTTATCTAGAGAAATATCAAAGTAACATAATTTCAGGTTCGAAAGATTTTGAATTTTAGGAATGTTCGAAAATCCCTTTTCCATTTAAATGCTGTCCGCGGTTTTGGAAATCAGTCTATTGTGTCAGCTTAACACATTAAATCCATGTAATTTTTTTTTATTCAATGTGATATTTTCTGAACTACATGGAAAGTAAATATAGTATCATGGCGAATTTCTAAAATTAACTTTTCATCTACAGATATCAAAATAACACAATTTCATTTTCGAGAGATTGAGAATTTGAGGAACATTCGAAATTTTCTTTTTCATTTAAATGTTGTCCATAGTTTTTAAAAGCTGTTTACTGTATCAGCTCAACACAGTATAACCTTGCAAACTGCGTCATTAAATCGTTTAAAACCTTAGTTATTTAATGTGGTATTTTCTTCACAACACGGAAACTGAACGCTCCAAATATCCCGTAAATTATGTTGTTAATAATATGTGAGACATTCGATTCGAGAAACGTGAGTGCATTCCACAAGACAGCTCAATAAACGTGCTAACGGTTTCTTCGCACAAAATATAACAAGCCCTATCTCCAACCCCAACTTTAAATTGTCTGTTGTGGTTTACTGGTCAAAACATTCGGTTGCATTGCTATGAAACCAACATGCACAATATTAACATTTCATTGAGATGGATATCAAAATAACACAATTTCATTTTCGAAAGATTTAGAATTTGAGGAACATTCAAAATTTCCTTCTTTATGTAAATGTCGTAAGTTCCTTTTAAAATTGATCTATCACATCAGCTAAACACATTAAAACTATGTATATTTTTCATTAAAATGTCAAAACCTTAAATAATCAATCTGAAACTTTCGGAACTACACGAAAGGTAAATATCTACAGTATCACATGGATATCAAAATTAACGTTTCATCAAGAGCGATATCAAATTAACGCAATTTCATTTACGGAAGTTTCAAAATTTGAGGAACATTCAAAATTTATTGTGTCATTTAAATGCTGTACGTGGTTTTTAAAATCGATCTATTGTATCAGCTCAATACATTAAATCCAGATAAATATTTCACTGGAATGTTTTAAAACCTTAAACATTAATCCTGATATTTTCCGAACTACACAGAAAGTAAACAGGGCATCACATGGATTCCAGGGTTAGTATACCAGACATTCGATTTGAGAAAGATGGTGTATTCTACAACAAACTCTTTGAACGAGCTAACGGTTTCTTTGCACGCAATAGAACAACGTCTACCTCAAACGGTTCTTTGCATTGCAGTGTAAGCAACATATACAAGATTTACCTTTCATCGAGAGAGATATCAAAATAACCCAATTTCAGTTTCGAAAGATTGAAAATTTTAGGAATGTTTGAAAATTCCTGTTACTTATTTAATTTTTTTTTTAATTCTGTCCCCATGATTTTTAAAAGTGGTGCTATTATATCAGTTGACAAACAATAAAACCATGTCAATTTTTCATTAGGAATTTTAAAACCTAATTTTGCAAGTTTAAATGATTCACTGTGATATTTTCTGCACAAAACGGAATGGAAGTACACCAAATATTTCGTGGTTAATATACCAGATGTATTTTTTAAATGTACGTCCGTCCCTTCAAAAAGATTTCTTTCGTTTTTGCTCAACACTGCAAAATCATGTGTTTTTTTCGTTTTAAATTTAAAACCAAAATTAAATGCTTTTAGAATACTCAGCTTGATATTTTCCGTACAACACGGAAATCCATATGAAGCAAATATCTTGTGCTTAATATGTCGAATTCCGTGATTTTAATGATGTTTTTCGAAAAAGCATCACTTGATTTTGGTGCAATAAATGCAATTAATCTAATTATGTCAGAAGGAGTACGTCTTCGCAAAAATTCTATTCGTCGACATTAACGATAAACCCGTATCAACTACGAAACTTTTTGAAAAAAATCTTAATAGTCGAAAATTTTGCAAAATGATCAATAGAGCATTTCGACGTGACGTTTCAATGACATCATCTCAGTGACACCTGCCTACATATCCTTTCTGTGCAGATTCTCCAATTGTTTTTTTCCTATAGTACTTAATCCAGAAAAATGGGATCAGAAACATTAGTTTTAATTGTTCTTAATCATTTTAAAACATAAATGTGCCGCTGGAAAATAAAAGTAGAAAGTTCCCTTAACCAATTAATGCTTTTTTTTCAATGTTGAAAATCGGTTTTTTTCCCACTCAAATACATTACGAGAACCCAAAGCTATCGCGCACAGGGAGGACCCGTCGCAGAGAGGCTAGGCCCGTCAAAACGCTCTCTTGAATATTTTGCTGTGCAATGCTATGTTATAGGATATTTTCTCAAAATTTCATAAAGAGCACTGTTTTTTCATTTATTTCAGTTGGCAACACAGCTCATAAAAAAAAAAAATCCTGAACGTTTTCGAGTCCCAGGAACCGTAAGGTGCCACTAATATTCTAGAATCAGTAATCGATTAATCTAATAGTGAACTTTCGCATAGCAATTTTCACTATTCGAATAGTATTCGCGATTTAAATTCGATTGTATTCGCGATTTCTATTTGAATAATAATCGCGATTTCACTGTTCGAATATTCGAATAGTATTTACGCTTAATCGCAATTTACAGTTCGAATATTCGAATAGTATTTACACTTAATCGTGATTTCACTGTTCGAATATTGGAATAATATTTACGCTTAGACGCGATTTCACTGTTCGAATATTCGAATAGTATTTACGCTTAATCGCAATTTACAGTTCGAATATTCGAATAGTATTTACACTTAATTGTGATTTCACTGTTCGAATATTGGAATAATATTTACGCTTAGACGCGATTTCACCGTTCGAATATTTGAACAGTAATTGCGATTTCACTATTCGAAATTTCAAATGCCATGTGCTATCCAAACACTATGTGATCAAATGAATGTTCGAATGGACTTCACAAAATCGATTACCTCGATTACACTTAATCATCGATTAATTCAAACAGATTCATTCATTTGTGCCAATAATCTGAGGTGACCGTACGTCCCCAATTCTTGTGTTTTATTTTGCGATATCTCCTCGAAAAGTAAAGAAGCAATTGTGGACAATTTTTAATTATTACATCGTTCTTTTTAATTAGATTAGTGTTAATTATTTCATTAATTATAAAATGCCCCCAATTTTGTTTCAGAATCTGGGACATGTCCTAAGTTCTACGCACGAATACATGGTCACCTTACTATAACCAGGCACGTATTCAGAAAAAATCATTTTGGTGGGGGGTCCAAACTGTAAAAAAGGCAGAATTTTTCACAAAAGGACTAAAGCATTATCACTTTAGTGACAAAAATCCAAAATTTCGGAGGCCCTGACTCCCCCCCCCCCCGCCCATTAAATGCACACTCCAGAAAAAGTATTCGAGCAAGAGAGAAATTTCCTATTTTAGATTTGCGAATAATAATTGAGTTTTTGAAAAACGCAAAACTTGACAGAAATATGGAAATTCATATTTATACATAGCCTAATTCATATTCTATGATAAATAATTTTTAATATACGAAACCAACGTAGGAATTTTATCTCTTGCTCGAATACACTTTTTGGAGGGTGTACGCCCTTGCCTATAACTACCCTTAATATGTCAGACATTCGATTCTAGAAACGCGGTGCATTCCAAAACAAGAGCTCGATAAACGTGCTGACGCTTTCTTCACGTGGAATTGTAACAACCTCTACTTCTACTCTCCACACCCTTCCTCCTCCCTCCCTTCCTCCCCGCTGTCAATTGCCAGTTAAGGTTTACCGTCCGAGGCACCCATTGGAATTTCGGTTCTTAATCTGTGCATTGAAACACTAATGCAGTGAAAGCGCCATACAGCAACTGAACACCTGGTTCCAATAGGGCAGGAACCTAATTAGGGAAAAGTCAGTGCTTCTTCGAAGCCTTTTCCACCACGATCGATACTCAGCCTGGGAGAGGGGGTTAGGTACTTAAAACAGTGTGCTGTGCCCGGCTCATTGGAGAGAAATAAAATGATACCAGAGACCGGGTATTCGTGTGGGACTGAACAAGTCGAGTTTCTGTTCGCAGTTTGGAGTGCTTTGTTTGTTTTCTCTACGGTAATTATGTTTCACTAGAAGAAAAAGTCAGTTCTGGAGGCAATTACAACGGGTGCTAAAAAAAAAAAACATTTGACGAAAATATATCTATACCCAATATTTTTAATCTTCGTCCCCCTAAAATAAATAAATTCATATTAAAATTTTATTATATACCCAAATCGAATTGCATGCTCTTCTGGAAACACGAGGAAACTTTTCGCATTCGAACGATTTCCTTTTGTGTACACAGCCTATCTCTTATATCAATGCTTAACAGACGATTATTCATTTTAATTTAAAAAAAAAAGAACTATGTTATCTAGAAAAACTACTTTAAACGAATTGGAATCGCGATTTTCCCTTCAAAGCCTGATAATAGTGATTTGAGTATGACGTCATTGTCACTTAAAACAGCTAATTTTGTCACGCAAATGATTCACTTTTTTTTTTAACTCTCAATAAAATGGAGCTGAAAAGAGCGAAAAATCGCTTAAAAATGAGAGAACGGTTGGATTTTCAGATTTTTAATTTAGCACAGTTTGTTTTCTATATTTTTATACATAATTATGAAAAATTTCAAACGGAACGTACAATCGGTGTAGATGTTATTAGGCGTTTTGAGCTTTTTAATCTTTTTGGAGTAATGGCGGTGAAAGTTTCATCTTCGAGTGGTAGTCCGAGACTGTTACCGCCGTATTCACCAAACATTTGACACGCGGATTAATCCTGAAATGCGTGTTATAGTCATGAGGTAAGAAACCTTATAGATGTTTTTAACACGCGAGTTTTGTTTAAATTGGCGTGTGAAGTGTTTGGTAATACGGCCGTTAGAGAGTGAGTCAGGGATCAACGTAACTAAGGATTACTGGAAGAGATATATTGTTCAATGTCTCATAAAAAATGGACTTTTGTTGTGAAAATAACATTTTTTCTTGTGATGATATGATATTTTCTATTAATTTTATGTAAAAGTCAAAAGTACGTCAGTAACAGAACTGATAAATTTATGGAGTCTCTCCATACCATTAAAAGATTCAGAAACATGATTTTTATAAAAATGTATAGCTATATAGTCTGCGGTGATTATTCAAAAGAGAACTGCTCTCGGGATTACGGTTCCAGTTAAAAAAAATAAATAAATAAAATTCTCGAATGGCAACACCCACTTGAAAAACCGTAAAAGATATTCAAACGAACACGTAGGACGAAAATTGGCGACATGAAACAATTGCAAAGATCATTAAAAAGGACCAATGACAACACAAGATAGGAAAGTGTGGGGGGGGGGATTTAGAGGATATACTGTAGATTTATACGTTTTAAATTTGCAGTCTTTCACAAACGATAATGCTACTGCTTATCAGCATGAAATATGTAAAATCCGTGTATGTACCTTCTCACCTCGCGTAACTGTGATAAAGTTTATACAGCAAAGAAAATGTGTAACACTTTTACAACTTGAAACATAAATCGAAAAAATAGTATTACTGTACATTTTTAAAATAGGCTAGATAGAATGTTAGCAAGTTAACAGAGCCATTGCAATCACAGACAAGAAATCTATTCACTGGGACAATTTTGTAAACATTTAGCAACACGTTTTAAATTTCATCGTAAATTCTATAATACATTTATCACAAAGCAAATCCAGTTCAACAATTTAGAACTAAAAATATAAATCAAGAACATAATAACACAATCTATATTTAACCCTTTGAGGCTCAATCCCTTCCCAATGCTGAAAAAAGGGCAGCCGTTGCCATCGCCCGACTTAACTACCAGCAAGATGACGGACGATCGAAACGTTCATCGCGTGCCACAGATCTAGAGACCCTTTTTTGACGCAGCTGGCAGTGCCCGCGCAAAGCCAGCTATCGATACCACCGCGCCCAGCCAGCTTCGTGACTGGCAACAGTCAAAACGTCAGAGTTTGGTGTTCCCAGAGCGGGAACACTGCGCGTTAACGGGTTAAAATCAGGAAAAAAAATAATAAAGATTGTCAACGACTAGTTAGCTCTAATAAAATTGCAGATTAAAATCTTTGCACTAACGAAATTTTATTGGCATTTGCACATTTTACATTTAACCGTTATAAATACTTTAGCGCATATATACTTAAAAATGAATTCAACTTAACGCTGTAAATGAATTGAAAACATAGTTATAGCGCTAGTAATTAAAACTACACTAGTAAACATAGTTATTCTGTTAATATTTAAAACAGCATTAATTACGTTAATAAACATAGTAACACTGTAAATATTTATAACTAGGCCGCTAAAGCATGTATGTCAACAAATTATCAACGCTACTGAAATCGCCGACTGGTAGAATCTTTTCATTAACGAAGTTTTATCGGGCAATGAGCAACAAACTTTTTTCTCCGAACTGCACAAGTTTTCTCCATTCGCCGGCTCTCATGACAGACGCTGAGTTTGTTTTGCTGTTGTTGCTATCAGAGATCAATCAACCCTTCAATCAAGCCGGTGGTGAACGAACGTGACTCTGAACCTACCGGTTTCGTCTCGAAGGGTGAAAAACAACACGATGCGGCCAGTGAAGGAAAACCGAAACCATTCTCTAGCGGTTTCGGAATTGGATCAGAAGAGAGGGTTCTTTTAACCCTCTTTAACGCGCAGGGTTCCCGCTCTGGGAACACCAAACTCTGACGTTTTGACTGTTGCCGGTCACGAAGAATAGATTTGTTTTCTATAAAAAGAGTTGCGGGTGACATAGCTCCACGAGAATCCTTTACTTTTTAACACGTCACTTCCTCCTAAAAAAAATTGTCACGATTATTTTTAACAGAACTTGCATCTGCTGAAAAATGGAAGAATTCGAGAACAGCTGGATAGATTGCCCAATGCTGAAAAAAGGGCAGCCGTTGCCATCGCTCGACTTAATAACTTTCATGAACGCAGCGTGCCACTGACTTGTACGCATGCTGCCACAGCCAACTGCGTCAAAAAAGGGTCTCTAGATCTGTGGCACGCGATGAACGTTTCGATCGTCCGCCATCTTGCTGGTAGTTATTAAGTCGGGCGATGGCAACGGCTGCCCTTTTTTCAGCATTGGGAAAGGGTTGCACCTCAAAGGGTTAACGGGCACCGTATGTTACCGAAAATTCCAGTTCAAAAATTTGATGTTAACACCTCGTAAACTCTTTGTACGTCTATTAAATGACACAATTTTTTTTAATGTAACGTTATTTAACACTCCAAGCGCCTGAGACTTAAAAGTTCCGTTCTCTTAATTCCAGTTTTCACTACCATCAGGGCCGTAGCTAGTAGAGATGAGACTGGCTCAGCCCGGGCTCGGTCTCTGTAATTCACGATTGTGTTCGGACTCGGTTGAAACTTCTCCTTTATTGAACATACTCCTTGTAAACAGATTTTAAAATGTGTTTCATAAGAGTAAATAAGCCTATTATTTGCTAAACTTGAATATTAAAAAAATGAGAATTTGCATGAAGAGTTTGCTATTACATTTTTCTTTAATTTGCACAACCGGCAAAATTTATGATATTCTATCAATGGAGTAATTGGCTTTTATCTATCAATCGTTTTCTTAAATTCTGGGCGCGGGTTCAGACTTACATAATATTTCTCGGACTTTAAAAAATGAGCCCCAAACTGTTCTATAGCAGCTAGAAGGTTACGGGGCAAACCTCCGCCAGGGACGCAAGCTGAACAGGTAGCGTAAAATCAGCTGGAACATAGGAAATTGAAATAGAGTTTTGCGATGTTATGTTTGTTTTTTCGAAATAGTTCATCTGTGGGACAGGACAGGTAGGATTTTATGAAGTACAATGATTATGGGGGGGAGGGGGATGGAAAATTATTTTGTTGTTGTTGAAGGTATAGAGAGGGCGTAATTTGGATTGCTCTGCCAGGGGCGTACAAGCACCTAGATACGCTCCTGGCTGCAGTGGACCTGTAATTTCTGTTACTTAAAACACATAGGCATGGCTCGAAATCAGTGGCGTAGCCAGAAATGTTTCATGGGGGGGGGGTTACGACTACTGCAATTCACATATGTGTGTGATAGATAAGGGAGTGAAGAATATACATTTTGTATGGTAAAAAATTCCTCATGGGGGGTTATGACCCCCCCCTATCCACCCCCTTTGGCTGCGCCACTTCCCGAAATTAACGGTGGTCCGTAAAAGTAGATTACGGACCAGCAGAATACTAATATTGGATGATCAGTCGAACCAGGCTTTTTATTTAAATTTTGCTCTTAAATTTATTTGCATTTTCCTATTTAATGTAAATTAAGTTTTAATTCAGTTCAATTTATTTACGGTATAAGCAAATACACGTTAAGAAATACATAAGTTATAACATTTACGCACATACGCACAACATGTTCATTACACTAGATATTCTATTACCACAGGCTTTTAACAATTTTGTAGACAGTTTTGAATTATGTGAGTAGATATTTAATAACGTTATCTGATTATGCTCTGCATCTCTATCCCCCCCTACCTACCGACCTACATTGCGACAGGACATATAGTCTGTCTACAGATTTAACTGCACCTTCACCGCGTGTACACAGCTACCTTTGATCAGGCAAGATTCGAACCTTAGAGCCATACTTTGGCACCCCGTTAACCAGGCTACCACGGCCTTTACAAGAACTATAGAGTTTTGAACACATTTCAATTTAAATTCTACATTTTCTCATAATAAACGCATGACAAGATATTTCCCCGAGAACTGGACTCTTCTTGCACAAGACTAATTGGAAAAATCCCTAATTTTATTCTTTCTTCCCGTCGAGCTGAGCTCGCTCACGATTTAATTCGAGGAAAATTCTAAGAAACCTCTTACGCCCTGCCTCTTCGCATTGATTAATTATGATGGAATCATAAATCCCATTCCACATAAAATGCTTAGCGAACTGTGAATGCATCAATATAAAAATAAATCATTTATCATTTTATGTCATAAATCCATTCACAATAATTGCTTTATTATCTAGAAGAGTATTCCGATTCGTACGAGAATTTTCATCGGGAACAGCGACGTTTCCGATGGAATAAAATTCTTTCTTCGCAGACTGATGTCCCCTCGATGAATTGGATGTTGTTTTTATTACTTTAGCAACAAAGTTGAATATAGTTTCGTTTTGTCTGACTGTTTGTAATTAAGCTGCCGTAAATATTGCTACATAGTTACTTCTGTTACTGCTTTGTGCCTTACCGAAAATGGCGAATGCTGCACGACTAGAATTTTAACAGGGTCATCCTTAACAATTCCAGCATTTTATTCCTCATAAGAAGTCATCATTTAAATTGCATTATAGAGAAGTTCATCTGTTTGAGGAATAATAATATGTACATTTGAAGTTTATAAACATAACAATCTCAAAAGATAATAGTGTGTGTAGCATATTGTCGTTCTCAAAACAACGTCTGATTTGTGCAAAAAGTTTATTTATTATTACCAGTTTTTATTAGCAGCTATTACTTGGCAATATTTTGGCTGATTCAAATGGCATTTTTTTTTTTTTTTTAGCTACCACAGCTCACCGACACCGTATAATATTTAGAGTCACATAAAAGTATTTTCATACGAAAATTTGGTTAGTAAACTTTTCATAACACTCAAAATGTCGAAATCTCCAAAAAGTGCACATAGCAGATATTCATTTGACATCGAAGATATACAATGTGCCCGCTGAAGTCCGTTGTCACCCCAAATATTTCTGAACAGCAAGAGAGCTATAGACATAAAAGTGGGGTCTAGGTATGGTACAGTTGCCATGCGCTACGGAAGAGAACCTTGTACAGCGCCAACTGTAGGCTAAATTTGGAGCTAAATTTCTTATCTCACAAAACGGTACGAGACACGGGAAGGAAGTCAGTTTCTTCAGCACCATCGATTTATTAAGAAAATACATCTTGAGTGCATTAATAATAAAAATTGAAGGCTTAAAATGAAGTCGTAAAAACGTATTATTGATGCTTTTGTTATTGTTTCACCAGCCATGTTGTAAAATTTTAAGCGGAAATTGTACACCAGAGTCTATATGTGCATTTTTCTGACGAAAAACACTTTTGGCATTAAGGATAAACTAGCTTAACGTCAGGTAAGTGCAGTTTTAGAAAATTCGACCAAACGTGCGTTTTATGCCTTCCATCCGAGGAATAATTGTGCATCAAATTAATGGGGTAAATTAAGGTGTCTTTTATTATTATATAAATGATAAGGAGAGAACAAAACTTTGTAATTGACTTTTTACCCGTATCTCGTTCCGTTTTGGACATAAAGAACGCTAACTTCGAATTTAGTTGCCAGGTGGCGCTGTAAGCGGATTCTATGCGTAACACATGGCAACTTTACTATACCGAGGCCCTATTTTTATGACTATAGCTCGTGCAGTTAAGAAATTATTGGGGTGACAACGGCCCCTAGCGGGCACACTGTACAGTTCTTTTAGAAGGTCAAACAAGTCTTATTTCATAGATTATGCTCTGAAGGTAATTAGTATTAAGAAAAATAAATCATGCCAGAAGCTCAGATTTTAAAACATTTTCAAATTATTAAATGCTATGTTAAGACTTTGTGTTTCTGTTCTACTAATTGTCTGTTAATAAACAATTTAGTTTCAATTTTTTGTGCCACGTGATCCTTTACTCATTTCTTAACAGAGTCGGGAAGCAGGAATGAAAGAGAATCAAAGGACTAAACCAATCATCCCCTTTACTGTAAACAAATAATAAGTAGTAGACATTTATACACTTATCGAATGAATTTACTTCTAAAGTGCCATACACTACAATGCATTGGAATTCTTTTGAGTGCTCCCCTTGAAGAACTATGAATACTACAGACACTTCCAATAAAGAATATTATTTTTCTATCCTTAAGAACATATATCAGTTTTATTTTATTTGAAATAGACGAATATAACTAAAGTACGATTTTAACAATGATTGTTCAGTGTTAAAATACTTTAATTTATTGAAATACATTATTTATTGAAATACTTTAATTTATTGAAATACATAATTTATTGAAATACTTTTGAGTGATCGTGTAACAGGGCTAAAATGCTACATACACCATTTTCAGTGTAGTACACATTCCAGTACATAGGAATAATATAAATTTCGTAATTAAGGTAAAATATTTTTCTGTTAGCTGCAGCTATAGAGTTTATAGAAAATCAACTCAATATAGGCTTAATCTAAGGGACTTTATTTAGAAGACGTTAACAGATATATCAAAAGAATTATTGCAAAAAGAATCTATTTCGCCAGCTAGATAAATCCAATATGAATTTTTGAAGTAAATATGAGATGTGTAACGTAATATACTAACTACTTTAAATTTATACTTATTCTATGAAATTTATTTGAAACTATTAAAAATCTATGCAATATCGCGTACTTGACGTGATAATAAGTATAGCGTGCGTAATACTTTTAGCTGTTGTACTGTACAATCATTTTGCCACAATTTCTTGGACATAAACGTAGTTGAATGCTGTTTAGAAAAAAAATCTTATTTATTTCTCAGTACAAGGAATATAATTTTATGTGGTGTATAAATCATACATTACGACTGAAATCGAATTTAGACGTAAGAATGACGTATTCTCTTCAAATACTTCTGCAGAACAGAGCTGCATAAAATAAATTATTTACAACAGAACGTCATGTGCAAATAATTAAACAAATACGTATAGAATTCTGATTCTATAAGTGCTTATAAATAATAGAGTAATCACTGAACATCGTTAAATCACTACTCTCCGTAATTTAATTTAGCGTAACTATGCATTTAAATAATCGATTGGTTAAATAATTTGCTTATGTTTAATAATAGATGATAAGCACGAACATTTGAAATGACCGTATTCGTTAAATTCATATTAATGAATATTAATATATACATATATTCATACTTAGATTAAATTTATTTGAATAAATGTTTACTCGCTAAATTTTCAGCGTTTAATGTGGGCTCTTAATATATTTTGTTCTGTTATGTTTATTCTAAACCGTATATTTATTATTATGTACTGGATTATGGTGCATTATTTTTAAATAATGCAATTATGCTGCGTTTTAAATCATCTGTGAACAAAATTAAATATATTTGTGATTTATATCAAACAACTGCCTTGTGTCAAATTAAATATTCAAAAACATTAAGAAATGAGTATTTTTTTTAAGAATATTTTTGTGTAACGAGCACCTACGAAATATTTTGTATGGGAATAATACGAATGTTCAATACGAAATAATTCGGACGTGAGAATTTAAAAAATCTCATTTAGAAATACCGTTTTGAAAAATGTGATGCGGAAAAAAGAACGCACCAGGTGTTTAAGAATAGGTATTTGCATTAGACCTGTGTTTCCCAACATTGTTTCCCAACCATTGTTTCCCATTTTTAGAGCTATGCCTCACCTAAGCCTTTCTAAAATTCTTATTCCCTCTCCCCTTAACATATACATTTCGATTGATGACAGTCTCATGGTCGAATAATTGGTGTTGCGATGCGATCGAGGAAATGCAAGAAAAATGATTTGATTTAAAACAAATTAGCTAGCGTTAATTTTTCAGCTTTTACTTTAAAGAAACTAACGCAAGAAATTCTTTATCTATACTACTGAAATAGTATACAGAATTTGAACGTATTTTCATTGACTTTCTATCACTTTCACAAGCATTTCTAGTAACATTGCAATGTTTTATCAGTGAAAATTTTTCGTCGGTAAGAATATTATCTATTCTTAAAGATTTTATGAGAGGGGAGAACTTAAAATTTGTTTTGGGTTAACGTTCTGGACGAGTCCATTTTCGATTTGTCGTTGGGACCCACGCTGGGAATCACTGCATTAGACATAAGTTGCTTTTTGTTCATTTCCAAGATAACATAAAAATAATATGTTGGATACTTTTTTTATAGCTTAAACTCAGTTTTTTACAAAACACATTTTCGCAAAAACTGCACAAGAAAAAGGTATTTAAATAATTTCGATCGATTTTAACAAAAAATGCTTCGCAATATTTTTCAAAAATGATATCGATATTAAAATGATGGAGGAAAGAAAAGGAATGATATTTCTTGAAGGCAATAAACTTTTAAATCTCGAACTTGAATTTTTTTAGAGCATGTCTTAGATATTAAAGTTATTGCACTCTGGTGCTAAATTTTTCGAAAATTTTACATGACTGTTATCATGCCTTCAAAATTTTAATTTAAAAAATAATAATTTGGCTCATTGTTTTCTACACTTTCACAAATTCAAATTGGTGTAAAAGTAATAAAATAGTTAGCAATTCAAAAAAGCAACTGATAAAAATATGCGCATTGGAACTACCAGTTCTCAAATACTTTCACAATACAAATAATCCAAATATTTAAAAAACCCTTATAACTTATTGTTTATTAAGAACTCGTAACAATTCATGATTACGCAGATGTTCAACTACTTTTGCTTAAACATTAGATTAAAATTTTAATCAGAATATTTTCAATAGACAATGTTAACGTTACACAAATATTGTGCAGAATCTGAAAATATTTCTATATAGACTATAATCCGTTTAAAAAACATTTCTAGTAACACTGCAGCGTTGTATCACTAAGAAATCGTAATCGTTAAAAATATTTCTGACTAAACGAAACACTTTTAATACACTACTATTAAAATATCGAATTTAAATTGTTGAATTTATCAACCCATAGCAAATCCCAATACCGTTCAACATGAGCATTAATAGAAAAGCATTTATAAGTTGAAAAGATGTACCTGTTATCGTCGAATATACGTATATTTCTATTTTTGTAATAAAAATTGGCAATAGAAGCATTATTTGACATCTAATCAATGACGAAATTGAAAAATTTAAAGAAACAGCTGTTCAATATTTTGAAATACAGAAATTTTATCGCCATTTGCTGTAATAAATTACTGGTCTGTATAGAATTGTACGTTTAATAAACGCATCATTTTATACATTTCAGTGTCAGCTTAATGCGTTTTTTTCTGTTCAAATAATACATGATAGATAATAAACATCGAATTAAGAAAAAATTTGTCCAAAGAATTTTAAAATATCCCCCCTCCTAATTATTAATTAGAGCAGGTAATAAAAAGCATTCTGTTTAGATAAATTAACCTAAAGAACCATAAACTTGTAAAATGTTTATAAATATCCGTATTCTATCGGGATTTATTCCCCTTACAAGATTTCTATTGAAGAAAAAAGTTTGTTTATTTATTAAAAATAATTGTTTGTCTTAATAGTGAAAATTTTAACTCATACCTATACTACATTGATGAAAATTTTCCAAATCTAGCATACATGATTTTTTGGCGCAAGAATAAATTTCACTAAGCAAGCAGCTTAAAATTGCTTTAAAAAATATTGTCTGTCTTAATGTTGTAATTTTTTTAATACATACTCATAATTAATACTAAATTTATTAATAATCTACAAAATGAATTCATGTAACCACTTACCTTATCGGCAAATTAGAAGAATAGTACTCCAACTAAACATTTTGGAAGATGTGAATTTTTTTTTTTTTTTCGCTATTCTGAATCCTAATAATCCAGCAGACGATAATTCGGTTATCTCAGAAAAGAATAAAATATTCTACGCTTCACAAAACTCCCTCTTTCGTAAAAGAGAACGTCCGAATAATATCGATGAGAAGCAACAATTTATTCTTATTCACGACATGGCATCGAATAATGTAACTGCGATTTCTTTACACACACAGAAAAGCACACACGCGCACATCCCAATGCACGGGTTTCTACATCAGTTGCTCAGACACATTGTATCGAACTCGTAAACAGTCTTTTATTTTCTTATTTTCTCCAACAGCGACACCAATATATCCACAGTAACAATTATGAGCAATTTTCTTCTAGTTTCTGTATCGATGGTTAAATTACGGGTATTAAATATAATCATGTAGTTTTATCTCTCTCTCTTTTTTTTTCCTTTCCCCCCACCACAGAATTTTGTATCGTAGGAGAGAAAATTCTTACATCTCTCTTCCAATCGAATGTGATATCACTCTTTTTTTTTTTCTCTTTAAACAAAAACAAGATTGTAATTAACTACAAGCAGTAATTATAAACCGGCTTTCTATATACACATATGAAATCAAGGAAAATTAGTCATTTCACTTCCAGGGAAAAAATAAATAAATAAATATTCAGTTTTCTCTTAAAGAGCACGAGTTTTTCGTATTCACCGGCGAAATCATTTCGCCAAGTGAGATTTATTCGCAATCGATACTTTAATTACACAATGTATTAATATATATTTTTTAAATAATGACACACAGAATCAGGGCGATTCTGGTACTTAATTTTTCGGAGGCTACATCAAAAGCGCACCGCAGTCTTCGGTATCTCCTCACGGTTTGGCCTCGCGAGCTCGGATACCGGAATTTACCGTCCATGCGGCTCTCGATTCTTTTCATTTTTTTTATTTTATGGCTGTGGTGGCATCGCGCTCGGCGGAAACTTTAGCGCCATCTATGGGTTGCAAAAGGAATGAGCTTATCGCGGTGGACGTGAGAAAGGGATAACAGAAGATACTATGAACGGAGGCTGATCGAAAAAGACATTTACTGCTCCGGTTTATGGGAGGGGGTGATTTTAATATCTGCATCTGTAAGCCGACATTAAATGTATAATATAAAGTAATATGTCTCCGTGTTTTTTTGTGATAGTTTCTTGAGCAACAAATGTAACATAACTTTTTTATATTTATCCTCGCAGTAAGAAGAAAAAAAGTATAGTAATCTACCATTCAAAAGAACCCAATGAATTCTGAAATTTTTAAATTGCTTTACTTTTAACGAGCATGGTATTATTTTTAGTTTAGTAAAGGCAACATTATATTATGAATTTAAAATTGTTTATTCGTAGATTTGTTTATATGTTACGATAATATGGATTAAAGCGCAATAGCCTCACCATGGTACAGTGGCTATGCCACCGACGATTATGATGGCCGAAGTATGAAGGTCCCGGGTTCGGGTCTCATCGTGCTGCTGTCGATCTAATGATCTGCAGTTTTGGTAGGTTTTCTCCAGATGTAACGTGAATACACGTTAAAGCCCCTTAGAAAGTCCTTCTACCAAGGCACTCCCCATCCTTTGCAGATCACCCTAGCGTAGCGCTGCCGTAATCACACAAACAATAAAGCACTATATATCGTGTTAATTAATATTTCGTGTATATTTAATTAAATATGTTTGCTACATCCACCATTCTTCAACGTTAGCTTTGCAATTGACTAAACGATTTTTAACTCTCCGTTAATATATCCCGCCGTAGTTTCAAGAGAAGAGACCCATATTTTAAGTAATAAACGTGATCTATTGCATTTGTATTTTTCTAATAAACAAGCAGACAAACAAACAAAAAAATGCAATTAACAACTATAAGTAAAAGAAAGGAAATTTTGAATGTAGAACGACGGGAGTGCTACGGAATTTAGACTCTCCATAAAAAATTTAAAAAAAAACTCAGGTTTGACATATTCACTTTCATCGTCGCAATAACGCACTAACGATAATGAATTCCCTTTTGCGCTTTTAGTTGCCTCAAAGTGGACATGCCGTGAAGCAAGGCTAAGAACAGATGAAAATCTTTTCCATCGTGTTTCTGCAACGGTAGGAAACAGGTCAAAGCTAGATTTAATATTTAAAAAGAAAAAAAATACTATCATTTTGTAAAAATTCAAAGCCGCTCTGGTGATTTAAAAGCTGGAAAATAAACTGGATAAAAGCAAGGTATTGAACCTATTTTAGTTATAAGAATATGCAAATGTATTGCAGTGAAGGCTTGAAGGAAGCGACACCTGAACAGTTAAAACTATCAATTTTATCGCAATTTTCTTAGTACGTTTCCTGCTATCTTATAACTAGTCATCTGAATACACGTTTACGATATTAAAATGTTTACGGAAGTATAATTTAATTTACATGAATTTACAGGCACTCATTTTTTATTGTTAATCATCTAATCTTTAAACTTACAAAACTGACATGCATTTTAATACTTTGGCAAGAAAAAAAAATATTTTTATTTTTTTTTCCCTTTGGGATTCTGTCTTATGCAAAAATCAGAATTAATGTTTGCATATAGTTATAAAATGCAATGCTGGAAAAACATCTTTACATTTTTATCCATTGCTGGTCATCCAGAATGTTAAAATTATTATAAAAATAAAATTCATTTTTGAAAAGTCAGAATTTTAGATTTCATAGAAAAAAAATACCGTGTTTACTCGCGTAAATGTCGCCCTCGCATAACAGTCACACACCCGTTTTGAAACAGAAAAAATCGCCAAAATATTTTCCCCGCATAAAAGTCGCGGTCATGTATTTGACTTTCATTTATTTCTATAAAAATTTTACTATAAAATTTTACGAAAAATGCCTCTTTTTGGTGAGCTACTGACGGAAAGATTATTTAATATACGGCAGATAATCTGAAAACATTTACTAACTTAGTCATTTTATCATAATATCACTAATGTAATCGTATGTATTATGCATAGATTTCCCCGCATAATAGTTGTACCTAGACTTTGCCAATAAAAAATTGGCAAAAAAAGTGCGGCAATTACGCGAGTAAACACGGTATACTTTTTAATTGTTTATAAAATCTTGTACTTACAATTAAAAAAATACTTCAGCACAAAAAAAAATTACTTACTCGGAGTTAAGTCTAAGGAAACACAAATGCAATTCATAAAGCGCAGTAAATGAACTTCAAAAATTTTTCAAGCGCTACCCATTGGTGTCGTAATGTACAAATCCGTGAAAAATATTTGAAAAATAACACATTTTTAAAAATTTAAAAGAAAACGAACTTTAGAATAGAGCTTCTGATAAAATTTAAGAGGATTATGGATATGTTTTGAAAATATCCACATTATAAATTTACATAACTTGACCGAAAATATCTTATCTTATATAAGGAAATGGAAATATAGAAATTACGAGGTGCAAGAAACTGTACAGTATTTTACAAAGTCTAATCCAGTAAACGAAGTCTAATCCAGTTTTCAAGAGAAAATTAAACTGCGCTTTTAAACACAATAATGGCACATTCTAAAAATTCTTATGTAAACAGATTGTTGAATCACAATTACCAACCAAAAAAGAAAAAAAGCTATTTTTAAAAAAAGTGCACAAGGAAAAAAAAGCACTGAAAAAAATTTAGGTAGTAGCCATCGAAAGTGTTTTTTTAAGAGGTAATTTTAAAGTACTTATTCGCACAATAAAAAGCTTTTGTTTGGAGTAATTAGTAATTACACTTTTGTGAAATTTTCGTTAAGTTATTTTTAATTACACGAGGCCATTAATTTTATGCGCCTTTTTTTTAATCTCTTTCAAGATCAGACTTGAATTAAGTTAAAGATATTCAACATGAAAGAAACTTTAAGATAACATTAAGGAAAAAAATGTTATTCTTTATACACATCTGAAAAGGTCGTAAATACTTTCCGCTTCAATTGTGTTTTAATTTGACGTAGATTTTAATTAAACGTAGAGTCTTAACTAAGCTTTCTGCTTCGGAACGCGCTAGGTAATTATAAATAATTTACTTAAAGCACAATGAAAATTAAAAGCTGAATGTTTCTGACGATTCTGCTTATTGAAAACGAGATTTAAAGGGACCATGCAGGGGTTAGTTAAGATCATTTCAAGAAATGTTTAACACTTCGAAATTCGTATTTGTAGTTTGACAATACAGTGGACTCACGCTGCTACGCGAACTATCTTACGCGAGTTTTTCACGAGTGACGTTTGGATATTACGCGAGTTTTTCCCCAGTGACGTATCTAAGAGCGAACGCAGACTTCTCTCCCGCAACGAGAGATTTTCCACCTGCAGTAAGAGCAAACAAAAGTGCGGGGTGTGAAGAGATAAGCATCGTATTCGTGATTTGCTACTGAAGAAGAGAGCCAATCAGCGAACGGTATTTCAACCCTCGTAGCGTCACTGCAGGCGGAAGCACCCGGATTGTCCCAGTCTAAACCTGGCTCTATTTATAACTTTTTGTAGGAGATGGTAATATATGATTAAGGACTGGTTTAAAATGGTTTTGAATGGTGTACAGTAGGGTGGAGCGAAAAGAACTTTATTTCAGAATTCACACTGCCTGAGTGATTAAATGGTGCGAAACTAATAAGAACAAATTGTTTCCAAATTTCAGCTCAAAATATTGCAATCGTCAGGGTCCACACCTCAAGCGAATATGTTTCTAGCTTATTAAAATAATAATGTTTAATTAATTAATTGAATAATTAGTTATGTTTTCATTATGAAATTGCTTTATTAATACGTTATTGTCACATGTCAGTGCTGGCAATCGTAGATTTAGAAGCAAACGTCGACTTAGGATCTGATTCAGAAATGGAATATACCCCAAAAATGATGACGATTTCGTTAGTCAGGAAGCCAAATGTCGGAAAACGACTGATGACGAGGTTCCCTACATCTCCAAGACAGACCAATTGCCCGAACCAGCCGTTGTTCTCGATAGAGCAGGTGTATCGGAGTATTAATAATTCAATTAATTAATTTAAACGTAATTATTTCAATAGAAATTCATAAAAGACTAAAAAAGACACTGGGTATATATTCGCTTGAGGTGTGGAACAAAAGATGGCAATATTTTGAGCTGAAATTTGGAGACAATTTGTTCTTATCAGTTCGCAACATTTTCCCAATACTGAAAAAAGGGCATCCGTTGCCATCTCTCGACTTAACTACCAGCAAGATGGCAGCCGCACAGCCAGCTGTCGTCAGAAAAGGGTCTCTAGATCTGTGGCACGCGATGAACGTTTCGATCGTCCGCCATCTTGCTGGTAGTTAAGTCAGGGTTTTATTTGGTCAAAGTGTTTATGTTATACGAGTCAATCAAGTATACTTTGAAAACAACGGCAAAATTGTGTTGTCCTGAACAGAATTCCTGCTTTTTTTATGCTTTTGTTATTGTTCTTTTATTCTTATATTTCCTATTGTTATTTGTATGGTTTTATTTTGTGCATGTCTTTTTAATTTAATTAATTAGTTAACTAAGTTTTAAAAAAATTCTAAAATTCATTTTATTTGTATCCTTATTTTATTTTTATCTACCCTCCTATTTCCCCTCTTCCTTAATAATTTCTTGCTTTTCGTTTTCTCCGAATAGCAACTTGCTGTTCGCTTTCGTTTTTAGTTTGTTTGTTTGTTTGAATTCAGAATTTTTCTTAAGGTTTCTGACTGCAACCTCGAAGATGGCCATACTCCTGAATATCCGTTTGACATTTATTAATTCCATATAACATTTATTAACAAACATAGAAGAACACAACAGAAGTACAAACACAGAAGAAAGGGGAGGGGGGGAGGAAACAACCATGGGTTAACGGGATTCGGACCCGAGACCTCACCGCTCGCAGACGGCTGGCAGTGATGGGTGAGCAAACCCTCACAGTCATGAGGTCCTCTTGTTTTTAGTTCAGCTTTCAGTCCCCACTATTTTGCCTCACGGTGTGTTAACTGCTGAAGAAGGCTGATTATTTTGTCGCTGAAACGATCGTCCCGTACGATAAGTACCTTTTTATGTGTGCTATTATACAAAGTTTTATATAGCTTATCTCAAGTATACTTTTCTTTTTGTAACTAATTGATCGATTAATTGGAAAAGGACTAGATCGATCTTTAAAATTCCCAGTTGGTTACATCATGTTTGGCAGTTTCTCACCAGACATTGGCGATATGATTACACTGTGTTTGGTTTTGGAAGCTGAAAAATTTAGTGATATTTTGCTAAAAGTCGCTTAGCTTTGTGACATATTTGGCACGGTTTTGAGTATGGAGACTGTATGATTTGCTTTTCCGCATAGCAATAGTATTAAACAGTCGAACGATGAGAAGAAATTTTTGGTGAAAAAAAAAAAAAAATAGGCGCATGGAGAAACATGGGCAAAGCATGTAAGGAGAGCAGGTCGGTCCAAGTCAGTTCATCATTATTCAATTCGTTCAGAGGTGTTCGGAAACACCGGCGTATACAAGGGGGGCGTTTAGGGGGTCTGCGCCCCCCTTAGCCAGTGTACGCAGAAGTGCTAATTTTGGCAGCATACCCAAGTTTTGTATCATGGCCTCAGAATAGTATGCGGTAAAAATATCTTTAAATTTCGAATAAATTTTGATAATTTTATATTAAAGCTTAAAAAATATCTTAATTTAGTAAACTCTACATTTTAATGATTAATAATAAAAATTCACTCCTACTTTTTTCTTTCTCCATATTAATTTTCTCTTTAAGCGCATTTTACACGACATACATTTTCTCATTTTATATTTTGTTTAAACCTACCGTCACTACTCGAATTTCATAATCCATATATTAGGGATTCTTGTGCTATATTTCTTCCTACTCTAACGCTAACCGCTATACGGAGTATTTTGACCAACCACGTTTCGGATTTTATACGCGCGCATGCGCTGTAGTGTCCAATGGCTTTTAACGTTAGCGTTACCGTGAGTGAAACAGGTATGCAAAAACTCTCCACTTTTATGTAACTTTTAAGCACATGTATGACATTTCTCTTTGATGCTTCGGTACTTACTATTACTTTAACTATTACGCATCTAATTCCATAAGCAAACTATATAAATTTCTCTTTTAAGCACATTTGTGTTTGATATAGTATGAAATCCAACTGAGATAAGCTCACTGCATATACATTCTAAAAAAGATGTAACTGATAGAGTTGCAGACAGTTTCCCACCGTCATGTACAACTGAAGCAATTAGACTTTTGCACTACAGTAATTGTTAAAACGATTCCAAAACCCCAAAACTGATTCTCTTGCTGATATGACATACTCGAAATGACATATTCTCTTGAAACATTTTATCGAAAAAAGATTCCCCCCAAAAATTGCTGTATAATTAGATACCACCCAAAAAATACGTTTTCCAGAAGTCAAGTCTTGCATTCCTCTGCCATGTGACTGTTCAGTCTCGCTCATAAACGTCACTCATCTACTTTGAGGTAAAATCAGCTCTCCTCGGGGTTGAAGAGCAACGATTAAAGGGGGTTCCAGACAATATTCTGAACACCGACCTTAGTTCCAGAACCCCAGAAGGGGGAATGTTAAAGAGGATAAAGCAACTAATATATCTTTCTCCTGGGGACAATCATGTCCTCTTCTTGTCTTCACTTCAGCAATTTATCCCTTTCCCCAACCTCATTTCGCCGATTGCAGGATCACTTGCTACTGTTATGGTCGAAATAATTTAACATACCTGCACGCATGTAATTAGGATTCAGCAGCATTCTACATAGTTGACACCAAAGAGTGCATACTATAGCATGCCTTAAATGTAATTCATCGATATTTAATTTTTAATAATATGTAGCATTTATGCATTCGTTTACCGGAGAATTTCCAACATATTTTAATTAATTACAAAATCCACGTTAATTTAAGGAACAAGATAATAAAAAATCTTAATTGGATGTACTTCTCAGCACCTAATTGTTTTTGCGATATGCAAGAACCCTAGTCCAACAACGCTTGCAGCTCAGTATCTGTAAAGTTTTTGGTTATCTTGAACACTGTCTTAAAAATAAATAAATAAATAAAATAATAATCATCATCATTTCCAAAAAATTACGCAAAAAATTGTAAAACTTTGAAACCACTCTTTAGAAGTTATTTTGAATGGTTTTTAGTGTGTTTCATGAAGAATGCAATATGTTTCAGCAACTATCTTCTTCAAAACAATGAATTATTGGTACAAAATTCGATAAATTAAAATCTAATGAAAAGAGCATGCTGTTGGCAGGAACGTGTTCCATTAACAACTATATTCTGTAAGAGAATGACATATCTTTCAGTCGGGGGACAAAAAATAAAACAAGCCTTTTCTATTCACTGCATTTGTATGTGACGCCATCTATGTTTGGAAGTTGGAAATTAACCAGTAAGCATATATAAATGGTTCCTACTGATTTTAATGTAATCACCCTTTTTTATAAAACAAACATAAAATAACGGATGTAACAGAAACAAAACTCTCGTCAACCTACTTGTAGATTTGAAATGTACAATGCGTTTTACTTCTCTATTCTGCCTAGTTTTAGCTTTAGCTGACAGTGCTTTTATCAACTAAATCGCATTATCCACGAGACTCAGTTTGATGTTCAATTATCTTACAATTAACGTCTCTTCTTTAATCACTACCTTATTCTTTTGACGCCCTGCTTCCTTTAATCGTTGTATGTTGTACGTC
Organism: Cheiracanthium punctorium; assembly: GCA_038373885.1. Lineage (NCBI taxonomy): Eukaryota > Metazoa > Arthropoda > Arachnida > Araneae > Cheiracanthiidae > Cheiracanthium > Cheiracanthium punctorium. The sequence goes on from JAWZYV010014772.1 coordinate 682,390, forward strand.
CATTATATGTTTTTGTGCAAAGAACGGGAAAGAAAATGACTTTTGTTTGGAATTCCCAGAATAACTTATAGATGGCAGCACCGGTACAGCCACTTTTCTTAGCTGCTATAACATAAATCCATTTTCGCACGCCCGTCTGTTTGAGATGCAAGATTTTTGTCAGGTATGAAGAGCTTAAACAAATTGATTTAAACTCACACTATGCTTTCGAGCTACGCCATTGAAATATGTACAGCTTTGAATCTTGCCTTTCACAAACACAAGTAATAAAAATACATACAAATCATGCTTTTACAGTACGACTAATAATTCTTACACAATCTTCGACACAGTTGCACATACTCTGGAAGATACCAAATAACGATTGTCTGATACGGGGGAATTTAACGGTCACCATCATCACTAACTTAGCAAGAATATTTCATGACGAACGAGAATTTCTGTCCAATAATTCATTAATAAATACCGTAAGCAGGCTCTGTAAATACAGCAAGTAGTGTTGGGTATAACGGGACAATTTCCCTGAATAAATTAGACATTATTCTCCCGTCCCAAATTCAGAGGTCTAATGAAAACTCACCCCCCCCCTTTCCTAACCCCTGCTCGAGTTGGTTTCTGAGTACACGAAACTTTCGTTTCAACTCTTTGAAGAACTATTATACAGTAATCAGTTCTTGCTTTTTGCTGTTACCGAATTATGATAAATCGAAAACAAAATGTATAGGTAAAGTTCATGATTATTTTTAGAATTGCTTTACTTCAGATATTATTTTAGAATTAAATACGTATCGCTACTATTTATTTTCTTTATCACAGTTGAAAAAATTGAAAACTTTTAATAATTTTACATCAATTCTGTAGCTTCTTAGTATTTTACTTAAACATAAATCGAATTTCATGCCATTTATTGCATTTTTTCCCAATAAAGTAGAGCTAAATTGCAATTTCAGTTCCAATTTTTTTATTTTAAATGATTTATTTATTTATTGCAGAGCAAATTGCATTACATATAAATGCCATAGAAATTGAACTAGATTTTTTTTAATATAATGAATATTAACAGCAAACGAACAATTTTTAACACCATCGTGTCACTGTTATTTAAATTATCACTAAACTAATAATATTGCGAAATTTCCCAGTAAAATTGATCATATTCTAAACTGGGACATAATGTAAACTGGGCTATTTAAAAGTGTGTCTCGTATTACCAAGACCCAATGACTCAATTACTCAAAATTTCAACTATAGTTCATGATCATCCGGAAATATATTTTCATAGAAAATATTCACATATCGTTAATTCCATTATTCCATTTTACGATGTAAAAGAAAGTTTGTAATGCCGAAAAATTTTAGCTTTCAGGCTGAATTAACACTCACATGTTACTGAGTGACGTCTTTATGTATTTACGAATATATAATCACTTTTGACCAACCTTGTTTTGACTAGTTTTACCTTGATATCTAAATGTACGTGTGTGCATGTATTTCACATAAAAATAATTAGCCGTTGATAGTTGAAATGTTGAACTTAAGACTGTTGTAGCACCTAATTGTGCACCTCTCCTTTTGATTACCATGGACTGGGGAGATTTTCAGATGGTCATCAAAAAGAATTTTAATACCTTAAAGTCTATACACAGTCATTGTTTAGGACTTGCCCTAAATATCGCCAACTATCGCCAAACCAGACAAATTTTGGTTAAATATCGAACTTGGTGCCAGAAATTAAATTGAAGCCAGCCATTAAAATGAAGGATATGTCTCCTATATTTGGTGATAAATCACCAAACCTTAATGATGTTCAAGCATCATATCTCACTTTCAGATGAATTAATTTAAAATGAAGTATCTCAAAAATGCGTATAGTTGAAAACAAGTAAAAAGAAGCCATGTGACAATAATAAATTAAAAAATATTCATATCTGAACTATATTTGCCTATTTAATAACAAAAAGAAACTAAATTAATATAAAGAGACGGACAAGCAGGTTTAAATCAGTATTAGCCTGCCTACTTAGTTCACTACTAAAATGAAATCCTTATATTTTTTAATTGAATTGTAATTGTTGGGTCATCAACAGTGTGACGTTAGTGTATTTGAGAGGGAAAAAAAGTGTAAAACAGTGTTTACACAGTTTTATTCCTCTTTAAAATGTGGGCGTTTCTAAAAAAATCTGTAAACAAATTAACAATTTATCAGTTTTTGTAAACAATGTTTCATTTAAGCCAGAACGTTAAAATGCAAAATTACAATTACTATTCGAATAATGACACGTCCAACTTGTATAAAATGAAAAGAAAAAAGTTAATAACACTTAATCAAATCCAGCAAATATACTCCAGTAAAATAAATTCAGTAATGATAAAAAAAAGAAACGCAGAGATAAATTAAAATTTAACTAATTGCGGCGTCCCGTACAAAATAAACTGCGGCATGTATACCGGAATGTCAGTGCGGCGCGTATCCGTTTTGCACGGTACAGGCGGATCACAGTTGCCTGTCCTCGGAAAGGAAAATAGCGTAACCATATACACAGTACTCTATACAGGTGCTACAGTTAGTGTTCACTTCGAAATCATTCATCGATTTAATTTCCCTAAAAGAAGCACTTAAGATTAATGTGTTTAAAAGCTTTTATATTGAAATCATGCGGGATATATAAGTATTGCATAGTTACAGGTAGAACATTAAAAAGGATTCTCGCTATACACTGGTTAAGGAAACCTCATTGCGCACTTGTTCTATGCATCTGACTGCTATCTATCAACAATTACAGAAAACACAAGTGGTGTGGCATCTGTTCCGGATGCGGTGTCTCAACCGGAATTACCCTATCTGTTAATTTAGTAAGAAAGTTCCCTGCGGTAAAAGTATCTTTGATAATCTATTATTAAGTACCGGAAGCAGCGGCCCTACAAATATAAGGCAGAATATGTTAGCAAGCGCATAACTTCCTTGAATAAAATTAAATCTTGTCTTCTTCGTGCAGAACAAGTTCTGATTAAAACTTGACACTTTTGAAATCACTGTTTGATGTAGTTTCAAAGTACAGAAATCTCTGAGAAATATAACCGCCATTATTTAGCAATCGCCCGATGCCTTTGGTGATGCCCATTTCTGAGTAGAGGAATATTGTAGTGGAAATAGATTGTCTTGGACTGCATTTCAAAAGTCTCATAAAGGAACAAAAGGAAAGAAGTACGTCATACTTTATGCGCCAACAAAGCCGTTAAATGTTAAATTTTCATAATTTTTGTGTATTAACTATTGTGTTTTCCACAAAATATTCTATAATATCACTGCAACATTAAGTGTTGTTTGTTGTCGTATCCACGATGGGGCCTAAAGTGGCCTTGGCGATATATCGAGGCAGTTATCCCCATAAAGGTCAGAATGGTGTTGTCAGCTGTTCGTTGTAATTACGCCAGAATAGCAGGATAAGCAAAGATGTGTTCTGGATCCAGTTCAATGAAGGGCAGTTCCTGCAACTACGTTAAGTTCTATTGCCATCTTTCTGAATTTTCATCCCTTTATAGTGTTTCGTTCAAATCTGGACAAAGTCTTCGCAATAGTTCTGTTTGTGTTTAATTCAAAGACTTTATATTTGATCTATATGGTTCTTTCAGTGAATTTCTTTTTTGCGACTAAGTTTATATCTCTGAGGAAGTAATTCTTTATTGAGAAATCTCTCCTCCTTTGCCGGAAAGTCAGTTTCTTCATTTTCGTTAACCCGTTTATGCCTAGTGTCCCCTTTTTGGAACGGCATTTTCGCTATCAGTCGAAAACGTTATTTATTTTCCCTAGCCTTTATTCACGAGTATTGAACCTCAACTCCACGAAATATTTTAACATGACCAGCAGGATGTTCACATTTCACTTTTTATACATAATTTTAAAAGAAATCATCTCCTGTTCGAGAAGTTGACATCAGAAATTTATCTATTATTGCTGGTATTAGCAGAAACAGGAGAAAGTCGCAAAAATATCGTCGACACAAATGGGTTAATACCAACATGCGCTAAGATCTATTACATGATACATTTATAGTTCAAGTTAGGACTTGGTCCAGCGAACTGTGCATTTTCCGTACGAGCAGCTTTAGAGTTGCTAAAAATAATTAATCTTCTAGCTCTCTCAGCTTCTGGGAGATTCATGTATTGATTTAGTGTTTCCTGGATAGCGAGGAGTTCACTTGTACAGTTTGAAGTCTATTTTACCCGCACCGACCCTGAATTGTTGAACAGTAAATAACTTGCTTCTAATGTGATGGCACCATACAGCTACTGGTTAACTCATGAAATATTTATATTTATAACACCAATACCTGTAAAACTTTCCCAAGAAATAACATTCTCCGCCAAATAACCCTAATTAACTAAAACCCAATAACCTTAAAGTTTTGTGCGAAATCCAAACAACATTTCCATTGTCTGATAAGACGCTGCCCACGTTGTGAAGTGGCTAAAGAACCATCTACCGCACCATGTATATGTGTTTGATTCCCGGCATAGGCTTGGGTGTCATGTCATTCGTCCCTTCATTGGAGGAAGCGCTAATCCCCCTATTAGGTGCCTCTGCAATAAAGTGACAGTAATTCTGGCCTTTGTAGTGGCCAACGTTTATGAACGGCAAGTGCTCACAATTGAAAAAAAAAAAAAAAATGATAACTTGCAACTAATGATGACACCATATAACTACTGATAACCTGATAATCTATCGTATTAACTGTTAGGTTCTATAATATCGCTGTAACATTATGTAAAAGCACAAATGACTTGAGTCTAAAGATGACACCACACAGACACTGATTAACTGATAAGATGTTTGACACATCAGTACTTGAAAAATTTTCGCAAGAGATAACATTCTCCACCGTCAAATAACCCGGATTAACTAAACCGCAATTACGTTGCAGTTTCATATGAAATAAAAATTCTTGCATGCTGATTTTTGGACACACACACACACAGAAAAAAAAGAAAGAGCAAAAAGGCAAATTACGAGAAAATGAGAAACACTATTCAATACACATTTCACTGCTTTCTGCGTCAACAAAATCACTATAAGTCAAGTTTTCATAAATTATCAAACACATTCCTATGTTCCAAATGATTTTATACCATACATAAATTAAGGCAATATTCTAATATAAATTGAAATCAATCGACAATTACTGATCCATCAATCAATAATTACTGAGTAACTGATAAAATACTTTCAAGACCAATGCTTCAAAAACATTCACAAGCGATAACATTCACCGCGTGTCAACTAACGCTGATTAATAAGAACCCAATAATCTTATAAGTTTTGTGCCAAAACGTATAAATATTCCTCTAAGACGATATTTCAGAAATCACAAAAAGGAACAAACAGACAGATGCATTTCATACATTATACGTCAACAAAGTCTTTAATAGTCAAATTTTCATAATTTTTATCGTATTAACTATTATGTTCTGAAGAATATTCTATATTCTATAATATCGCCGCGACAGTAAGTGTAACTAACAATAAGTAACTTGCACCTAAAAACTATTTAGTAAGCATTGCACTGCTTTCTGCTAAAGTCAAGATTTCATAAATTGCCAAACGAAATTTTATTTCCCAAATGATTTATTCAATATATTAATTTAATGCAATTAACTTTAATAACTTGAAATCATTCGAAAATTACTGATCAGTCAATAATTACTAATTAACCGATAAAATACTTGCAAACAGCAATGCTTCAAAAACTTTCACAAAAGATAACATTCACCTCCTGTCAAATAACCCTGATTATTAAAAACCCAATAATCTTACAAGCTTTGTACCAATCCGAATAAAAATTAAGACGATATTTGACACGACCCATAAAAGGAACAAAATAAAGTAGCACGTCATACTTTATAATTTATCGTATTAACTCTTACGTTCTAAATAACGCTCTGTAACATCACTGTAACATTAAATGTAACTAACAATAAATGACTTGCAACCATGACGAACACCAAGCAACCAACCACTGATTAACTGATAAAATGCCACCAACACCAATACCTGAAAAACTTTCACAAGAGAGATAACATTCTCCGCCAGTCAAATAACCCTGATTAATTAAAACCCAATAACCTAAGAAAGTTTTGTACCCAAGTCCGAATAAAAATTCCTCTAGGTCGATGTTTGACAAGGACCGCAAAAAGCACAAAAGGGGGAGAGAATGAAACACTATTTAATAGACACTTCACTGCCTTCTGAGTCAACAAAGTCGGTGGAGGCACACACAAAAGAGAAAATTCCTTGTTGTCGGAAGGAACTACTGACTGCTGCTTCCGGAAAAAGAGGACTTCTCTAAGTAGGAGAGGGGGAACGGGTATTGAGTCAAAAGTAGGAGTGAGAAGGAGGAATATCTATTGAAAGAAATCGGTAATCAGAAAGAAATCGATATACAGAAGATATAATGATTAGGTAATTTAAGTATAATACAGAGAATTTTATTATTGTATTTAACCCTTTAACGTGCAATGTTCCCGCTCTGGGAACACTAAACTCTGACGTTTTGACTGTTGCCAGTCACGGAGAATAGATTTGATTTCTATAAAAATAGTTACGGGTCACATAGCTCCACGAGAATCCTTTACTTTTTAGCACGTCATTTCCCGTAAAAAAATTGTCACGATTATTTTTAAGATCACTGACATCTGCTGAAAAATGGAACAATGCGAGAACTGCTAGATAGATCGCCCGAAGCTGAAGAAGGGCAGCCGTTGCCATCGCTTGACTTAACTACCAGCAAGATGGCGGACGATCGGAACGTTCATCGCGTGCCACAGATCTTGCAGCACAGATCTAGAGACCCTTTTTTGACGGCAGCTGGCTGTGCTGCAAGATCTGTGGCACCCGATGAACGTTTCGATCGTCCGCTATCTTTCTGGTAGTTAAGTCAAGCGATGGCAACGGCTGCCCCTTTTTCAGCTTTGGGAAAGTGTTACGCCTCAAAGGGTTAAAGAAATAGGTGTACAGAAGATATAATGATTAGGTAATTTAAGCGTACTACATTGAACTAACTTTCTTATTGTATTTAAAGAAATCCATATGCGGAAGATAGAACGATTGGGTAATTTTAATATAATACAGGCGGAGAGAAAAAAAAATACCGCTTTCATATAGAACAAATAGATAGCTGTTTTCTGTGTCCCAAAACTAGAAGAATAGATCGTAGAATTATGTGTGTAGGTGATACACACACGCAACTGGTATAGACGAAATGGTCAAAAATTTCTAGTCCGTAGTATTCTAGCTAATCACAGCAGTTCAGGCCCGAATTGGCTACTTTGGGGGCCCACGGCTAGAGATTGAAAAAGCGCCCCTTACTAAGGAATTTAGAGGAAATAGATATAGAATATGTAATATTTAGGAGTTGGGCTTAAGTGCCTGAAAACCACATTTAACCCCTTGCCGTTTCAATTATTTTCGTGTTGGAGGGTCAAAAAATGTCAATTTTTTTTAATGCATCTTTGGATATAGGTACATTTTAAAAACATAATAACACCATTCTCATACAAGATTTCCTAAATCGTGTATATTGCTATCACCTAGTGGGCAGAAAAGTAAATAAAAGTGTTTGAAAGCAAAACGAAATAATTCGGGAAAGATTACGTGAAAAATAAAAAAATTCCTACTGCCCGAGCGACACTCGGGATAATCTAAATAGAACGTTTTATCTACCCGAGCTAAGCTAGGGCAAATCCGGTAAGGGGTTAACTATTTTAAACATTTTGGGGCCCTGACTTTTCGGGGGCCCCCTAGAGCCGAAAGGTTTCTAGGGTCCTCGTGCCACTGTGTGAAGACGTAATATTACTGGGAAATATATATATATATGTATCTATATAATAATATATACTTATAAAGTAGTATATCCATTTTAGGGGGCCTCCCCGGAGACCCCTTGTGCGGGGTCTCTCAGAAATCGTCAACCATCCTACCAGCCCAGTACATACCGGCTCTACTACCATGGTGTCGTAGAATATCCGTGACGGATATTTCTCGCTCACGGATAGTCAGATACTTCGAATAAATAGCCGCGACTCTCCTTTTGGCGCTACCACGATGAGTGTCGAATAAAACAAGCGAGTATTTTTGTGCTTGCTAGAGGTTTATCCGACACTCAGAGCGATCAACCAATCAAAACACTAGGCTTTCCTCCCTTTTTCTTAAACGAAGGCGTTGTCTTCAGAATTTCCGAAGACTTCGGAGACATCCATCACGAGTGGAAGCCCGTTTTTGACAGACCCAACATGCTAGGGAGAGGGGTCCTTTTGTGGAAGAACTTGACACTCCACGATCCACACAATAAAAACCCATCCATCTCGTACTACCCGATACCGGAATGCGAGTTTTCGCCTTCATCCAACGTGTCGGGAAAAACAGCAATATTTCCGATAGTCAATACGACAGTGAAACTATCACGATACGATCGTAGTAGGGCATATCGGATATTTCTCGGATTGTGACGTCATGAGAAGAGAAGGCTCGATATATTCGCTAGCGAAAGCTTTCCGATACTATGGTGGTAGAGTCCCTGGACTAGTTTGTGTAACGAGAAATTACCGTTCGTTACACTCATATTCTAGAATTACCGTTTCTGAGTCTACTCGCTAGCGTACGCATCGATTTATAGATATTTTCATCTGAGCACAAGCACCAGCTTATAGAGGAGAGATCTAAAAATTACCTAAGTGGATTCAGAAGTGCCTCGTTCTATGATGTAGTATTTAAGGGGATACATAGATTCATAAATTCTAGTTCCCCCCAATTATGTTCTAGATGCCAGTGGCATTTTTTCTTTTTTCATTGCAGAGAAGTTTACAACTGAATTTAAAGAAATCCACATACAAAAGATGCAATGATTAAGTAATTTACGTATAATGCAGAAAATTTTACTACTGTATTTACAGTAAGTGTGAAAGAAAAGATTGTTTTTGTCGTGATGGATAAAAATAATTTGTTCTCTGCCTTCATTCTCTCAGTGCAGTGCTGGTGATTATTCATAGAAAATTATAATGCTAAGACTTTTTTGTTCATATCATCTAAAAATTTGCAACTGACATGATATTTATCAATAGTATTATGGGAAATCTGCCATTTGAATCTTCTTAATAAACTAATAATTTAAAAGTAATAATAAAAATAAGGATAACAATCCCAATAATTTCAATTTCAATAACTATAAGTTGGGTTTGAAGAAATATTCGATGCAAAAAAAACCCTTGAAATATTTACATATTTTTTGCCTATGCATGTGTTTGAAATAGAAGTAGAAAACTAATATTAGATCAAATATTATTTTTTACAAACACTGTCCTACAGCGTGATCTATGACTGTTGTTTTATGAAGCTCTATTAAATAGAAAGGGCTATTTAGGTGTTACGTTCGCTTTTTCCGGTGAAGCTTTCATGAACTTCAATACAATAATATACACATATACAAGTTTTATTATTATTATTTTTTTTTTTTTCAGTTGAAGTACGATATACATATTCCTGTTGGGTATGTCTGTTTTGCAGTATTTTTCGATTATTTTGCGTTCAAATTAATCATGTATTTATATTCTTGTTTTTCTATAGTACGGTAGGGCCTAAATGTGTGGAGAGAATATCTCTTTTGATATGCCACACAACCGAAATCCCACTATTTGATTGTCTTTAATTACAATCTTCTGGTTATGGCCCCTGACGAATGTCGCAGAGGTTATAATTTCCATTCCATTCATTCTTGTATATTTTGGTTCATTGTATTTCGAATTTCATACATTTTGGGCCTCTGATTCTGCTGATATACTTATTTTTCCCATCGGGGTATTTCATTTTTATAGTAATATTCTTTGTGTTTTACTTATTAATTATGTATATTTCCATACAGGGTGATTATAATATCTCCATACAGGGTGATTTAAAAACCGACATGATGGTTGCTTTTTATGCGGTTTTTGGCCTCAGGATAATTAAAAACCGATTTTTCCCATCCGTTGTGATATGACCTTACCGTGGTGGATGGGGATACGTAATGAACAGTATCAAATATGTACAGCTGTGCACACTGAACAGTATAGTCAGTTCAACAGGTAACTTACACCTTAGCCGTTATTTTACGATTCCTTTGTCCTTTGTAATCGAACCCTTTTAAATTAGGATGCATACAGCGCCATCTGTTGCTAAAATTTTGAATTATTTTTTCTTATGCCACACGCTTTCCCCCTTCTTCAATAATACTCCGTTCACATTTTGCGTCTTTCTGATCAGTGATTCCTTTTTATATACCGTTTTGAAACTTTAATCATAATCACCCTGTACATCCTACTAGCAAGTCTATTGCCCAAGGCATTCTCCCTTTGGCAGACATCTCTCGTGTAGCTTTGCCTTCACCACAAACAAACTCGTTTGTTTGAATCAGTCTACATATGCTAATATACTACTTTCATTATACGTCATCAGACGCTAATCGAATTAAAAAAAAATTAGATTAACGTCATTAAAAACTGTTGCATAGGCTAGTGCATACAAGGAAAAGCGAAATACAAATATTGAAAACTGGAGTAAGGAAAAACCGGAACAGAAATAAAAGTAGTGATGCTTGAATTTAGACTAAATTTAAGAAACTGAAAACAAATAATAATGTATATTAAATATGCGATTTACATCGCAGGCTGCGCAGTATTTCAAACAAGACTCTTACTAGTCGGTGAAAACCCAAAATAGAAATGCATAACGGAAAATACCACAAAGAATTACTGCGTAACATTTAAGTGGGCAACAATGATAGCACCAAGAGTAAAATAGAAACCTTTCCTGTAATCAGAAAAGCAACCCACAGACAATTGTTTCCAGGAAAGAGGGGACATCTAAACACAGGCTGATAAAATCTCTTCTACCGATTTAGAAGACAAAGGATGTCTGTAGCACTGTATATACTAGAGCGGCAATTAAAAGTTCATATATATGAGATAAATGCCTACGAGAAGGTATTTAAGGTAAGAACCTATAACCCAAAACATAATTAAACTGCGACTGTGACCTGTGAAACCAGGCACACTCACTCAAAAAAGTATTCGAATAATAGACCAAATTTTCTATTTTAGTTTTGTATGTAACTAGTTAATTTTTGGAAAAAAAAGAAGAAAAACACAAAATTAGAAGGAAATATGAGAATTTATTTCTCGGGGTGGTCCTAAACTATATGTAAAAAATGTAAAGGGTGGTAGAGCGACAAAGATGGTTCAGAATCACAATAGCAATGTGGGGTTGGAAATGTCCTCTTCATGTACCTGTTAATAATCACTTTGGAAGAACTGTTAGTCTAAATTCTTAATCAAGTTTCATAAACAATGAGCTTTTTCCTTCGAGACTTTCATCAATGAAACGAGATAGAATTTGTAAACTATCAGTTTCAGTTAAGAGCTTTCTGTAAAAAATGCGTTCGTTTTGGACAAACGACGACCAGAAAGTTCACTGTTACTTCAACACTTCTGCAGAAGTGATTATTATCAGGTATATGAAGGCGACATTTCCGACCCCACATTGCTGTGCGATTCTGAGCCGTCTTGGTCGCCTTTACCTGCCTTTACATTTTTGACATATAGTTTAGGATCACCCTGTATATGATATCATTCACTTTTACGGAGAGAAATAGTTCAAAAATAAAACTGACGTGAGAAATTTGACTTATGCTCGAATTCGCTTTCGAAAGTGTACCTGTTTACGATCGCAGTCCCACGCGCCTAATGATATTTAAACCGAATGGATACGCTTTTGAAGGGAAAAAAAATGATATGATCGGGGCCGTCGTGATTCTACCGGGCCTGCTTGTGATCTCCGATGAGTCATTCAAAGAGGACTACGGATGCTCGCTTATTGGTTCCGCTACTTAGATACGTCATCTAACGGCCAAATCTAACCAATGAGGAAACGTCCGTAGGCCTCTTTCGGAGTGCACAAGCAGTCCCGGTAGAATCACGATGGCCCTGGTATGATACAAATCGTGTTTTTTAAGTGTACCCACATTGAAAATATGAAGATGTCTGCAATTGTTTCGAATTAAGTAGCATATGCTAGTTTAGACAAAATGCATTTGTTTTGTGTATTTGCATAAAACAGTTATACAGTATGCAGACTTTACAATTAACTCATTTTAAATAAAGTAATAACTAGCCAAGTGTTATTCTAAAAATACTTTACGACGCTTTTATCAGTAAAGACATAGAAAAAAGTGTTCTAGTCTAAAAAACACAAGCAGCAGTGATCCGCAGTTGTTTTTATACATAAATATTTGCATGTGTGTTTGACTACTATGACATGTCCACTGCTGTAAATCAGAAAAAAATGCTGTTTTTTTATAGCGATAAAAAAGAAAGAAACTTACGGTACCGAAACAAACGCTTACATAGCACTCATCCAAAGATCTCGACTTGGAACGCACAAATATATCCTTGAAAATGAAACTAATCTAATACTGCATTCTAATAAAACATTGGTAAAATATTCAAAATTTTGAAGGAACGTTCGCTGTTGTCTATTTCACACATTAAATGTTAAGAGAAAAATACAGGGTGTACAAAAAGTCCCTGACGCATTTCAAAATTAAATATAAAATCAAATAATTGGGTTACGAGATTGCGGTTTGTACCAAAATGCTTCCCATGATGAAAAGTTTGTTTATGCAAATAGAAAAATAGTACCAAATTTCACCTATAGATGGCGCTGTAGAAACAATTAAAACAAAACTCACCATTAAATATTCAGCATTTTTATTTTGTGAAGATGATACAAGCATAACCAGCTACCATACTTCAATATGTGCACCTGATGTAGCTCTATCCACATCGAAACGGTACTCAATTTCACTCCACGCACTTGGTAGCATTGCTTGTGGTTTTGATTGAATTACCTGTGTGATTCGCCTCTTCCTTTCTTCGATATCAGACACAGGAGAGTAGTAAACTTTATCCTTCACATACCCCCACAGGAAGAAATCAAGAGGGGTTAAGTCGCAAATGAAATACGCATTTCAAGTTAATGCAAGGTCAAGCAGCTCCATCTATGGGTGAAATTTGGAACTATTTTTTATTTGCTTAAAAAAATTTTTTTCATCATAGGAAGCATTTTGGTACAAACCGCAATCTCGTAACCCAATCAGTTGATTTTATATTGAATTTTGAAATGTGTCAGGGACTTTTTGCTCACCCTGTATTATTTCGAGTTATGTGAATATCCGATATCGAATTATGTTATTTAGTTGGATGTTGTTAAAACGAATTGAAATATGAAAATTTAAAAAAGAAACTGGAACATTTTACATTTAAAAATGTATGACTTTAAAGCTTTAAGATTGGAATTGGGTTGTGATTTTCAATTCCATGCTACTATGGAGATGTTGCCTCCAAAAACAATATTCTAATATAGAATTCATCACAGATACTAATTCAGTTTTTTCGTCATTACCTTCTTTTAGTTTATAAAATAGATGTTTAAAAAGCTCCAATGGATCACAAACATGGGTAGAGCTATGGCTTTCCCATGGGGAAGGGGGGGGTCCAGCCAACTAATAGGGGCTGGGGGAGTCCATACTTACAGTAAAATTTTATTCATAGTAAATTTTACTATAAATATTTTGTAAAAAATATCAATTGCATTACAAATTTGCAATTTTCTTTGTAGTAAATTTTCATTAATATTTATTGCATTTTAGAGTTTACAAAATTGATATACTTTTTCAAATTAATGTAAAATTTAAAAAGTATTCGCACCTGACAAAAATCTCACATCTCAAATTAAGGAACAATTTCATAATTATTAAAAAAAAAACGATTACGCTTATAAACGGCAAGTAGAAAGCGTTTTTTTTTTCAAATAATTATTCGAATAAAAGCCTAATTCTCAATCTCTGTTTCAATAGTAAAAAGTTACAGTTACCCATAAGAGAAATCTTTCAAGACGCTATTAAAGAAATATGATGTCCTACAAGTCTTTTTCAGCTATATGAATTTTGAAAAAAAAAATATTCACAAATTTAGCTTCGGAAATTTCAATAACATTGAAATATTCTTTTGTGTAACGGCAAAGATAAAATAGCTGCAAACAAAAATAAAATCTGTGCGTCAATGTGTAGGCTTAACACATTCACGTGCCTTAAAATCATTTATTCAAAATTAAATATATATGCCAATTCAGAACTTCAAAAACTCTTAAAGAAGCGTTTTAAAAGTGGAAACAGAAAGGTTAAGATATGTGGACCTCTAGAACAAATAGTTAAAAATACTTCTATCGTATAATATTCTGTGGAACTGATACTAATGGTGGATATACTGCCAAAATTACTTTTTTTGCGTACACTAAGAGAGGGGGGGAGGTCCAGACCCCTAAACACCCTCCTTTATATACGTCCGTGATCATCGAGCTATGAAAAAAAAATGTTTTGATCATGATTTCACCTATAATTCTCAGATGTTCGATTTCACGGCTGATGTGACGCGTCATTTAAACTACTATCTGCATTCCAAAAGGGAAAAAAAAGGCAGAACATCATAATTTCTTCCCTTCGATCACACTTGTGAAATGTATTTCATTAATCTGCCATTCAAAAAACCATATCGCTTATGGCGAGCCCTATCAATTTATGCATAGCTTTCGTTCTTAATGTATTCCAATTCCTCAAACTAGCCTTTATTTCCAAGTCAGGCAGTTCCTTTCCCTTCCAAGAAAATGAGAAAATATCGAGAAATGAATATCTCGATATGAGAAATAAAACCTATCTCCTATTAGGATAGTTTCTGGAACAATAGACTTCCTTTTGCGAAACATTTACATGATCTCATCAATCAGGCCTCGAATACATCCGATTGAGCAAGAGGGATCCGCTCAATCAAAAATGACAAGCCTCTTGCGTTCAGATGCCACGGCGAATCGAGGAATTTTTCGTAAGTAATAATGATATTCATTCAGCCATTGTTTCTGACTGGGATAATTCTGAAATTCCACCATTTCGGAGAAGTCTAATGAATCATTCCGGTACAGCTCCTCTCTCCGTTTCGCGGTCGTTAGTTTTCATTCCGGGGAAGAAAATGGCCTTTGTTGCAAGAATGACTGCAAAAGTGCATTTTCTTGGGTTATGGGCTTGTCTTTAGCGATAAGTAACCTATAGATCTTGATGAGGGGGAGATATTTTCAAACTGTTGCCGATTTTTCTTTTCACTATATTTAAATAAGTGGAATGGACGTTTTTTATCTGAACATATGTCCTCGTGCAAAATGGATTTTTAAAAAATCTCAATTGATCATTTATCACAAATTTTTCAAAGAAATTAAACTGAATTTCTGGTGAAAAAGATGTCATCTACGCAGTTAATAGAAATAATTTGCATGTATCACCATACAATGGAGCTAAAGCTAAATTAGCTGCTTCCTTTCTATGGAGAAAGGTTTCACCATGATTTCGTTCCATTGATCAGTTCAAGCACCATATCATAGTTGAGCGTATCTTTATAGGTTAGAGCTAATTCAACACCATTTTATGGTGGAATGTTAACTACTTTTATTAAAAGTTTATCTGACACTTTTGAAAAGGAAATTAAGCAACACCTTTTACAATATTTAAGCAAATAAACCAGGGATTTTCTAGACAGTAATTACAACTACTCACTATGTTAACCCTCTAAACGTCCAGAAAACAAGCAAAATATGACTTTAAATCTCTTCAAATTAATAAAAAGTAAAATATTGATCGTTAACCGAATTAGTTCGACATTTTAAGGTACAATGGAGCTTAAGTAGCAGCAACTTTTCTATGGACAAACGTTTAACGATTGGGCTCACTGATCCTTTTAAATATTTACTGGTCTAACGTTTCCCCATAGAATGTTGCAACTCATTTAGTACCCCTTTAAGGCGAAATGCTAACTACCTTTATTAACATAGTTGCATTGATATTTACAACCAGTATTGCATCATATATTTCAAATACCTTCAAGTGTGCATATTGAACACACTATATAAAAAAAATACACAAATAATTAAAAAAGTGAAAAGTATATTTTTGCAAATTCAGTTGCTGAATTAAAAAAAAATAATTCTCGCTATCGTAGCCTCCTTAATACTTTTTTGTATATTTAAAATAAATTACATAACAGTTCATCACTATGTAATCACGCTATATGATGCAAACTCGTAAAGATCACCATTTAATAGAAAAATATGCGAAATATTTGTATTAAAATATTCAACATAGGATAAGTTAAAATTATAAAAATCTGTTTTACTTATTTTTATTTCATAAATTCTCTGAAACATATTTTTTCCTTTAAATGTCGTAAAAAATTGTTGTAGCATAAAAAAGGGAAAATCATAACATGAACATTTATTATTTTAAATGTAAGAACGATTTTTAATCAATATAAGTTTTGATTGATTTGATGTTAAATATTTCAAAAAGAATGTAAAACATTGTCCCGATATTTCAGTGTTTGAACACGTAAAACTATAGAATATAAATTTTTAAAATAGCAAAATCTAAAAAATCAATACATAATTTAATAGACTTCTGTATTTAAAAGAAAACATCAACAATTCTTTTTTTCGTGTATTCCTCAATTTAGAAAAAAACTGATAAATAAAGAAGGAAGTTCAGATCTAATTGAATTTAACGTGAATGTACCGTAAAATTGCTTCATGTTTTGAAATATTTTTTTTTCCTCAATACGTAGCTTAAAAAATAAAATCAGAACAATTGCATTAATCTTAAAATCTCTCGCAACAAAAATACTATGTGTATCAAAGTTTCAGTTAGAAATTTGATTTGAAATTTCGTCTTATTAAATTTATATTATTTTTTTCAAAAGCCATTCAGATGATTGCTTCATTACTAAACTTTTGTTTTACGTTTAATCCTGTTTATATAAAATCAGGTGCGTGTAATTTTAAAAGGTATACGCTATTTTAAAGAGTACATTTTAAGGTATGGTCAGTTCAAGCAATTTAAACAAAGCTAAATATACTTTACGATTCATCTCACTACTAATCGAAGGAATTGAATAGACTCGCGAAATGCCTTTAGAAAATAGTTTTTGAATTGTGCCTAAGGGAAAAATATTTCATGAGGATGTTAAATCATAAAATTAAACATTTATTGCTCGTAGAGATTATATTTCGAAGAAAGGATCATTTTTATAAATCAAGTCAAATTTACTTTTAATTTTACTAAGTTACGAAATTTTCTAACCGTCTAACGAACAGCTAAGTTTAATCAAATTCAATTTTAAAATCAGAAATGTTATTAGGTGTGTCACTGTTTTTTTAATATGGCTAATTGGAATTTAATCCATAGAGATCAGGCAGCTCAGTATCCTACAAAAGAAAGGAGGAACAAAAATACTATAAAGATAAACATGATTTACAAACAAGCAAACAAGAGAGAAGGAGTGATAGAGTTCATTCAATAAGAGTTCACAAGAGTTTTAGCAGTCCGATTGAGTGTTTCATCAAATCTTTGAGCCTCACAGTCTACAGTGTAAGAGCTAGCAATATCACGAAAAAGTTCACCTTAGGTTAGCTGATTTCGGGATATTTCGCTCCTTTTTGAAATCAGGTATGTGTATGTCTGAAACCTGGAAGCGATTGTGTTTAGTTCTGCGCATCTGGTCTGTAAAGGAAAAAATCGAAATTTTGAAGTCATTTTAAGACATTTGAATCTTTTTTTTAAAATAATTTTCTATGTCATTTTAGCATATTAAATTTATAGCTGCCAGACAGTTCTGTTGTTGCTAACATTGTGTCAAACATACAGAGAATTTTCAGACCATTTTAGTTTGTCTGTCATTTTAAAATGATATAGTTCTGTGATCAAAGACTACAATATTAATTTGCCAGACTGAAATTCTGTTGCATTTTTAAAAACCAGACTAAAAACCAGCTGACCTAAAATTCTTTCTCGAAAAGGTTGCTAGCTAGTATAGGAGCTAGCAACGTCTTCGAGAAAGAACTACTGAAAGTACGTCTGGCGCAATGTTAGCAACCACAGAACAGTCTGGCAACTATACATTTATGATGCTAAAATGGCATAGAAAATCATAAAAAAAGAATCAAAGCTGACTTAAAATGACTTAAAAATTTCATTTTTTCCCCTTTGCAGACCAGATGCGCAGAACTAAGCGCAACCGCTCCCAGGTGCCACACATACCGCATCCTTACCTAATTTCAATAAGGAACGAAATATCCAAAAACCACCAGACCTAAAATTCTTTCTCGAAAAAGTTGCTAGCTCGTAGGCTATGTCCGGGAACTTAAGGTGTTCAACATTACATGGGGTCCAATTTACAGATTTGACAAACATTTGATGGGAGAATACCTATTTTGTTAAGTTGTTCTGTCGAAGCTGTCCTGGTCTGTCTTTCGCCTAAAGTTTGCTAAGGATTCCTTACAGGGACTACTGCACCACTAACTGTAAAATTTTCCTTCTGCCGTTTTCCTATAGATGACTTCGGCTGTAAGTGATGGTTAAAATAAATCGACCATATCATAGACATCATGCAATAAACTTCGTATGTCAACCTAACTCCATAAGAATATTAGTCGATCTCGTCCCTTTTAATCTTCTACTTCAATATGAAGAAATATGAGGCCAAGAGCCATCGAATGCTCTCAAACACTTATGCTGAGGTCACTCTATTAATGAAAGAACATATCGTTGGATGCTTCAACAATTCAAGAACGGTGATTTTTTTACGTCGAAGACCTGTATAGCAGTGGAAGAGTGAAGGTCGTAGAAGAGTCAGAACTGACTCGTGTCAAACTCGATCATTCGAAGGGGCTCAACAAGCAATGTATGTGTGTTGTGAGTGGCTTTAACGATTCAAGAACGGTAATTTTTACCTCGAAGACTGGCACAGCAGTGGAAGAGTGAAGGTTTTCAAAAAGGCAGAACTGGAGGTAAGACTCTCGTCAAACTCGAGAAGAATTAGAACGATCATTGGAAGTGACTCAACAAGCAATTCGTGTGTGTCGTGAGTGGATTCAACGATTCAAGAACGGTGATTTTTTTACGTCGAAGACCTGCATAGCAGTGGAAGAGTGAAGGTTGTCGAGCAGGCAGAACTGGAGGTAAAACTCGTGTCAAACTCGAGAAGAATTAGCACGATCATTCGAAGGGCTCAACAAGCAATGTGTGTTTGTCGTGAGTGGCTTCAACGATTCACGAATGGTGATTTTTGCGTCGAAGACTGGTATAGCAGAAGAAGAGTAAAGATTTTCGAAGAGGCAGAATTGGAGGTAAGACTCGTGTCAAACTCCAGTTTCAGTAGGATTAGCAAGGTGTTGAAAGTGACTCAACAAGCAACTATAACTTTCAATCATGAATGTATTACGAGTTTTTTACACTAAAACCTCGAATTTGGGAGTTTGAGTGTGTGTGGGAGAAGGGAGGGGAAGGCGGAAGCACAGTCATACACCTAATATAAGATTTATAAGTAAATTATTCTGTTTTTCCTTTAATCGTCCATGCTTTGACTGTCGTAAATACGCCTCAATTTTCAAGAAATTTACATAAGTTATTGTTTTGTAATAGTCATATGTTATGGTCATGTACCCCATTGAAAATCGTGTATTTGGCATGAATAGCTCTTCATATAATGCAAATTCAAATTACATTAGGCTCTGTGGGTTAAGAATTGTCAAAAGTACATTTGTAAAGCTCCATCTCTTTCAAATAGAACGCTACGGAAAATTCCTTTTTTTGTGCCCTAGCTTCGTTTTTACACATTGGTATTTCAATTTCAAGTAGCGCATTCAAAAGCCAATGCCAGAAGACAAATCTGGGTATAATCAGTGAATACTGCTTGTTGTATCTTAGTAAGAATTAACAGGTTGAACATAAGTTTAAAGGTCAGGTTCGGGCCATATAGGCAAGAAATTATTCTGAAAGTTTCATAGACATTCGTCATTTACTCAACTTTCGAAGAAACGCATCTCATGGCTTTACAGTCCCCGACGAGATTTGTTAGCATTTCAAACTGTTCAACCTTCGCATGCTCTTCATCTTTCCGAAGAACGTCCTTAAAATATGCATTTACGTGGAATTCGAAATCTACTCTGCATGGAGCTCAAAGCTCTTAATTTCATGAAATTGGCGCTTATTCCCATGAAATCCCCCTGTCGTGTGTAGTAGAACTTGGGCGGGACAAAGCGTGACATTCATTCCGGTCTGATCTCTTTTGGAATGATCTCTCAAAATTCCTCCGTGTGTGCGCAAGTTTAAATGAATCATTCCGGTCGGTCCAGAACACCGCAGCCATTTGTTTTCATTTTGGAACATGGAGGAGAAGAGAAATGGGGAAAATCAAATTAACTCTGGTGTTTTGGTAGTTAATCTAGCTACCTCTCAATAGGGATGCTGGAAAATGTAAATCAGCAACCGGCAGAGACTGCATTTATATCTCTACGGATTAGCCGCTATATTTTTCCGCTTGCCTATTTTAGAATCATTTGTTTTGCTTTCTTGCTGGTGTGTGCTTCAGCTATAATTTATTGCGCGTGAGGGTATAGCGTTATTTGATTTCATCGCTGTATCGTCGTGGTGGGGGATAATTGAATAACTCTGGAAGAAATTTTGTCTGAATGAAAGTTATCATGCTATGCAGGAAATACATCTCTTGTATAACCTCATTTTTAAAAATATTTTTATTTATTTATTAATTTTCTTTAGCATTTTTTCCCATTTATTTTTATTTATTTATTTTTGGGAAATGATTTCAGGCTTAAAAAATACATTACCCGATTCTTAAAAGAATTGCCATCATAAATGATTATATGATGTATATGGAGGGAAATTACATTGTGTATAATTCATTAGAAAGTCTAAACTGAATGTGAATGAAATATTTTTTTTGCACAAAGAAAAGAAAGTCATTCTCGTTACTAGCTTGTCTGGCGTTCGGGGCGCAATACCTTTTTGAC
This sequence comes from Cheiracanthium punctorium, assembly GCA_038373885.1. Taxonomy (NCBI): domain Eukaryota; kingdom Metazoa; phylum Arthropoda; class Arachnida; order Araneae; family Cheiracanthiidae; genus Cheiracanthium; species Cheiracanthium punctorium. The sequence continues at coordinate 703,376 of JAWZYV010014772.1, forward strand.
GCCCTTGCTACCTATTTTTTCTCAAACTTTCTTTTTCTCAGGGACGATTTGGTGCACCACTGCGAGCGGCGCCAGGGACATACCTTCCCCCTTGCCAACCTTTCATTACGCAACTGAAGAAAGTGTGTAACTGCTAAATATTTCGGTTTTCGATAGAAATATTCATTTTGAACATCTCTTGCGAAAATTCATTTTCGAAAATCCATCGTACGTATTGTTGCAGGAAACTCGTTCGGATTCGTTCTCGGATTCGTAGATTAAGGGTCTAACAGTGTATATAAAAAAGTTCTAGTAATCAGTGCACTTGTCAGGACGAAGCACAATTTTCATTGGTTCTAGAACAATCTTCGATACACAAATCACAGAAATTAACAAGCAATAAGTCACTTTTCAACAGTCAGCTGAGCACAAAGTCTTACTCAAATGCTATATTCTTCATACAATACAGACCTTCCATTGAGAATGAAAATTCTCAAGCAGAACTCTTCAGCATATAACAATGGAGAATTCACAAGCAGCCTTCAAAAATAGGCTTCTCAAAACAAGTGAAAAAGCGTTGTTTATAATATTGCAGTACAAAGGAGTAGAGCACTTAAGGATCACAGCTATTTTCACAGCGACAGTTGCAACTGAACTCAGCTTCAACAGGGTCAGCCCAAGGGGAGTGCGAATGTAGACGATCGCCTAAGGCCCCGCGGTTAAAGAGACCCAGCCTGGGCCATTTTTTGTCACATTAGACCGAGCTTGGTAGACGGTTCCTATATATTCCGAAAATAGCCGAGAAATAAAGCTAATATGTACTAGCAGTGCTAGTAGTCACTTACATAAGACATGATAGAAAAGAGGCCCCGCACTTGCGCTTTGCCTGGGGCACCGCACGCCCCTGGCTTCAGCGACGACTTCTGCTCTTCTCATAAAGTCTCACCGAAATTCCCAGTACTTTCACGGTAATTCCACTTTTGCTAACATTTCCCATTGACCGTGTATATAGGTGACGCAATACTAATGCTATTGCGTCATACCAATGCAAGAAAGCAAACATTACAGGCCCATAAAAAAATCGCACCAAATGTCGCCAATCGAAAAATAAAGGTTGTGTTGTTCTTCTTCATCTTCTTTTTTTAATCTATTATTGCTTAAATTATTATTTCGAACAACTGTTAAAATCATATTTAAAAACTGAAGCTGCAGTCACAATTTGTAGACAATCTTTAGGTATAAAAAAAACAGTAACATTTTTCTGTTGTTCATACGATAATCGATAATAAACTTGATAGGTGATAAACAACCAAAATCTTCCTTTTTTCTACATAAATTTTCACTTTTCGCCAAAATTCACCTACAAAGCATGCATCATTTCCTAAGACAGCAGGCCTTCCTCTCAAAGGTCACGCCCAAGCCCATACAGGCAATCGTACCAGGAACGGTGGTGTGGTGGAATGTTTCTTTACTCATTCACCACACAACCTGGCTAAGCACCGTTAAATACAATATTATCATTTATTTCACACAGAAGCCATGAGGCAGCCCACGGCTTTATCTTAATGTCTCCCTCTATTTTGTAACCTCAGAGATTTACTCTATGAATATATCATATGACATCCATTCCATTTAAAATGTATCTGAAATGAGGCGTTTTAAACTGCTTGTGAAAGTAATTCTTGACGGAAACTAACACGGATTTAGACAATCCTCCTTCCATTTTGGAATTCCAATGCAACTCCGCACAGAAAACAAAATGGTGCGGTCGAACAAAGGATTTATTTAATACTTGGTCGATAGAAATTCCACTGTGATTAAAAGCCGGTATATCCTTCGAGAGAATGGCAACAGCTGTTAACAGCGTTTGATTATTTATTTGGTACGTGAAATAAATTTATATGTGCTGTAAGGAAACGGAGATATTTGTTGTTCTGTAGAAGTTGTAGATCAACGAACTTTTGAATTCATGATAAAACTTCCTGTCAGGCTTTTAATAATAGTCTTGGATTAATACTTTCGGAAAAATTTTGTTTTGTGCCATAACTTAAGTACAATAAAATAAGTGAAATAATTTACGTATAGTACCTTAATGGGGAAATCAATGGAGATCCTGATTTATTAGATAAAAAAAATTACCCATTTAACTCTACAAACAGACAATTCTAGACAATTGAATAGTGTATCCAATTGTCTATACTCTCATTTTTTCTTAATTAAAAGAAATTTTGTAATTTTTGTCTAAAATATGCATTTAAATTAAATGTAAGGCCCTTATGGAATTTATGTTTAATTTTAAAGATGTATGGCAACATTATTTTTTGACCGGACAAGCACGAATTTATAGCGTGTGCATGTAGTTCGCTGAACAAATTTTTGCCCGAATTTTTGATTGCTTCTAAATTTAATTGTTTAGTGAAAATAAATAAAAAACTATTAAAAAATAGTAGTATTAACGCTAAATAAAGTAGAATTATGCTACGTTACTTTCTTTTGTTTTATGAGAGCTAGATTCTAATTTTTCTAATTTGAATATTTTTCATGATTTTTATGGGAAACTAAATTCTGAAATTTTTAAAAAACATTTTCCCTAGCATAAGTAAGCCTAAATGAATTTACAATTTTATTTTCATTTTAAAAAATCATGATTTTTAGTTAAAGCTCAAAATATCATTGGACAAAGCTTCAAGAAAGAAAAATTACATTCCTTTAAGGTTTAAGATCATTATGTCAGTATAAGTACAGCAAAAATTAAATCTATTGACATAAGAAAAGAAATAAAATTCGATATCAATTCTACACATTTCTAAATTTAAAAATGTTGAATTTTTCCAAAGATTTTCACTTCCTAGTTGCTCCTATAACCTTAAAATGCGCAACACTTCCCGCCCCTTGTATAGAACTAATGATGTTATACTCATCATTCAGGACATTTGCAATACGAATTTCCATGCTTCAAACTAACTATTTTATTTGAAACACATCCTGGTTTCTGGGAAGAATATGGTGACAGACAACGCAAAAGGCGGCGGCCAATTTTAGATTGAGAACTGGACATGACTGCCGATCTGAACATCTAAAGAGAGTAGACATATCAACCAATAGTATATATACCATCTGTAAAATGGACAGTTTGAATACAAAACACTTACTCATCTGCTCGGGCCTTGACCAGGCACAACGTCCAGGTGATGTTTGTCTGTATTGGATTATTAAAGATCGCATGTACTAAACATTGAATGCTTCCTCTATGGACTATTCCTAGTGTCAATGACCAAACTGCTTCCCGTATTTTTATAAACAGCGGTACACACATCGAATATCTATTCTGCCCGTTTGTTTCATTACTTCTTACCTATTTTATAATCAAGTAATAACTGACTACACGACTCGAATAATTAGTACTACTACCAATAACTAATTTTAAAAAATAATTCCTAATGCTAAGAATTATTAAGTTTAAACGATTTTACCTAGGCTTAATTAGAAATGGTTAAAATTTCCATGAACCCAACTGGTATCCCGTCATCGACGCTAGGGTTGAATTGGTTTTTAGAGATTTTACTTGTAATTTTATAGATGCCCTTCCCAGGTAGCACGTACAAGTTGTCAGAACGTGATTATCACGTCTTACATTGTGCAAAACGCGTTCTGGTTCAAAATTTGTGCTTCGGCTAATTGAACTTCACGTTTTACTGTAGTACTCTGATGTATCTACAGTGAGAGATTTTCTTATTGGGACTGCTTAACGTACAGACATCAGATTTTACAATCCGTTCTATAATCCACGTACGCTACCACATACTAAAGAGGTTCAATGCAGTACAAAACGACGACAAAAATACCAGCTAGAGGCCCACTACCAAAATTAACACCATGGCTTAAATCAGCGAGAAGAAGTTCAAAGACACCGCAACCAAATCAGTGCTCTTTGCCGCCAAAGACTTGTGGTTGGACATTTTACTGTTCTGTACCTTAACGAAGTAAGTGCAAGTTACACAAACAATGTTGTACTATATTTATAATTCAAGATATGATTTATAATCTAAAATTTTAATAAGCAACATCAATCCTATTAATTAGCCGTCGATTCAAATAAACAACGAAACTGATTCAAAAAAAGCTGTAGAATATCGGTAATTTACTTAATTTTATAGTACGTCCTGCCTAATTAGCCATACAACGTTTTAAGTACGTGTGGAGACACTGAACTGGACCCAGATTTTGACGAGCATAGTACGTGTTTTGTCCGAACATTCTGACGTAAGCGACACTGTAAATCTGTACGCGATGGTAACGTGCTATCTTAACGAGGAAATTACGGCCTTTGAACAAGTTTGTGCTACCTGGGTTGTACCTGAATATTGTTTTTTTTTCAGTGATGATTTTTTATAATTTCTGTATTTGAAGTGCATTTATATTTTTGATATATATGCCAGTAGCTAGATGTTTATGGATCGAGTTCCTTTTTAGCCATATGTAACAACATCATTCTGGTTTGAAGCCATCAAATCTGACTATATCCTAAAAAATATCACGAAAAGAAACAAAACCTTTTCACAATTTATCTTTCGCCGAATTATCCAAATGTTTCCTGTGTTTCGAAAACTGCATTACGGTATTCTTTTCCACCGAAAAAATAAAAAAAAACCTGAAGTCTCTGGACACTAAAACGATTCATGAAGAATGGAGAAAGCATATTCATTCCGGTTTACTCCGGCTCTTCCACTTTTTTTTTTTTCCTTTCTTTTTTGGAGAAGTTCCAAAGTATCTCCATTTGGGAAGAAATCAGTGAAACAACTCCGAGAACACAGCAGTATTCCCGGTTTCCCGGTTGTAATTCTTGCCGTGAAATGCTTCTCGTGTTTTATTTTTTTCTCTTTAAAGTATTAAATTTCTGCACCAGAATAACAGGAAATTGCATAGCTATGATTTTCTTTTTACTGTAAAGACCAAATAAAAATGCAGCCCAATTATTAAAAATCGCAGCTTAAATATTTTGTTTCAAAGAAATTTTCTACTTCTTTCCCAAGGGAAGGTACAGAAGGATATACTACTGCAACGTAGTTCAGCACCCATGAGGATAAACAGCTTAAAACATCGTCTCCTGTTACATGCATTTCCCTGTTTTTCTTGATCGATTCATGTGCACAGAAATAGAAACACGGCTTCAAAACAATTCTGAAAAACAAAATTAGGAGTTTTAAAAATGCTTTCGTAAGAAGAATATGGATTAGGTGTCCCATTCATGAACGGATTTTGCTCTCAAAAACTAAGAAATTCTATTCATGATGAATACAAATATTGCTTTCATTATAATAACATATTTCCTAATTATATGCTAAATTGACATACTTATTGGGCTGTTTATAGAGGGTGTCACAAAAAGGTGGCAACGGACTTTCATTCCAGAGATAAGTGGGCAGGGTAAATTGAAAAAAATGTTCTAAATAAGTTCGGATGTAAGACTCCGTTAAGAAAAATTTCTTCGCGTTAATTTTCATAAAATTACACTTTTTAAATTTGTATACGATCCCCTACAAAAAAAATCTCAGTAAAATTTACCCAAAGCCTAATGAGGTGCAAAAAATGTGAGAATTATATTTTTAAAAAGTGTCAGCTCTCTCTACCTTTTTCTTTTAAATGAAATATATATACATAAAATAATTTCTCCCCTTAAAAAGGTTAAAAGATTTAGTTGCAGAACTTTGTTTTTAAGTCCATTAATTTTAAATAAGAAAACAAAGTTACTAAATTTAGCTAAAACTCATTATAAATTAACAGCTGATTATGAATACATCTGATAGATTATTTTATACTCTTACCATAAAAATATGGACAGTAACATTTACAATATATTTTATTTAAAAGGAAATAATGCTTTTAAGTTTTCCATGCACCTTTATCATGAGTTCTAAATTTAGTAGATTTGGTTTTTAATTTGAAATGTGCTATTATATGTGTGTGTTATTATACAAAGTTTTTGTCAATTTTACATTCCAACACCACTATTTGTTAAGAGTTCTTGTTATAAAAATATTAATTTAAATCGTTCGTATCGTGGGATGGATAGGTAACGTACATGGCTCTACCTATCGCTTCACCTCTCCCATTGCATTCTTCCAAAGATGACGAGCTGTATTTCTGAAAAGAAGTGGTTTTACTCACCCATTTAAAATCTTATTCTCACAGTCAACTGCAAATTTCGACCGCTGCCCACCGCTATTTTTTCCTTAGCGGTTTGAGCTTAAAACAAGTCCGTAATTTTAACTTAAAATAAAATTGTTCAAAAATAGTGGAGGAAAATGTTCCGATAAAATCGGAACGGTTGGCAGCTATGATATAGTGATGGGTAGCTTAAATATGGCCTCTCCAACCTTTTTATCGCCACGAACCGGTCAACGTTTGATAATTTTACCGCGGCCCTCTGAGGGTGGGAGGGCGAGTACGTTGAATGTTTCTAATTTAGATTGGCTTGATTTAATAACTTTAATTTAATTGTATTTAAACATGCCTCCAAAATAGAATAGTTATACGAAAAAGAAAAATTGAATGTAAAGGGATGTAGCATTTTAACCGGCAGAGTTGTTGCCTGGAATAGTTTTAAGGAACGAACATTTATTCTCTATTTTATGACAGCAATTTTAATTCATGATCTTGAAATCTTTAATAAACAACAAAAAGAAAAGATAAATGTTAAAAGAATTACAGTATTTCTTCTGCTACAAAGGTACAAATCAACACAAACACGACAAAGTCGCAAAAACCTGAGAGAAATACACCAAAGTAAATAAAATCCAAATAATTTAATGTTCCTTGGCGGCCCGGTATTATTTGATCCGAGGACCGGGACCGGTCCGGGGCCCGGGGATTGTGGACCAATGGCTTAAATAATAGGTGAAATATTAAGAATCAATGAAAGATTTATTTTTTATTTAAATAAAGCAAGATAGCTCTGTAAAAATTTATGAAAGTGTCTATTTTTATGACTTTTTTTTCCAGTTTCCCACTAATGATAACAATGCAGCTTGCGTTTCAAGCAATCAAGTCATCTTCTAACTTTATCTGCTATTTTTTTCAAGTCAATATTGATAAAATTTAATTTTTTAAAATTTTGAAGCCGATTGTACGCTGTGGCATGCAATCGGCGTTCTTTGTCGGCGCGCCGGCCTAGACCTCGGCGGCGGCGGCGTGGCTCGGTGGCGCAGACCTCTAGTGGTCAGGGCCTCGTGGCAAGAGGTTATTTTGGGGCCCCCATACTACTATCACAAGCATTTTAACTTTTTTTTTTTTGCTGTTGCATTTTCCCGACATAAAAATAAAACATTTTTAAAGAATACTAATATTGAATTAAAAATTACCTACTTATTTATACTTACTAGCTGAAGTACCCGTCCTCGACGGGTTAGTGAATGAAAATTTCCAAAAAGCAAGAACTTTCGTTAGCATTGTAGGAGTACACAGAATGGATGTAGTATGTTGCCAAAGTAAAGAAAGCGAAGTTATAATTTTCATGTATTGTTAAAATATTACAGGTTAGAGAGTAACTAAGTAATATCATTTCATTCGCTTTAGTCGTAATTATGTGATGCGCGAACGAATATTTACGCATATTGAAATAATTTTCGCAAAATATTAAAATTTAATCAACATTTTTGAAAAATTTGAAGCCTAGAATTTAAGTTGAGTGACAACCTATCATGTCACCCAAATTCGTTTCATTCCCTGCAGTCTTTATTTCGTGATGCTGGAACAAATTTTCAGCATTTTAAAACGATTTTCGAAAAATCTCAAAATGTAAGCAAAATATTTTTAAAATTCAACGCCTATAAATTAAGATTAGCAACTACCTATCATATCACTCAATTTCGTATCATTCGTATTAGTCGTTATTACGTGATGTTTGAAGAAATATAAACGTATTTTGAGAGAATTTTCACAAAATCTCAAAATCTAATAAAAATGTTTAAAAATTGGACTCCTATAGTTTATGTTGAGCAACCATCTATCGTGTGACCAAATTTCATATCATTCGCTTTAGTCGTTATTACATAATACGGGAACAAAGATTCACTCAGTTTTAAACGATTTTCAAAAAATCTCGAAATCTGATGGATTTTTTTTAATTAGATGCTTGTAGTTTAAGGTGAGTGACCACCTATCATTTCACCAAATATCATTTTTTCACCTTTGCAGTTATTACGTGATGTGCGAACAAAAATTTACGCAGTTTGAAAGGATTTTCGCAAAATCTGAAAACCTAATCAAGATTTTTTAAAAATTCGACGCCTATGTTTTAAGTTGAGTGACCACCTATCATGACACCAAATTTCATAGCATTCGCTTCAGTCGTTTTTACGTGATGCTTAAACAAAAAAAGCGTCACGGACAGAATGACAGAACGACAGACAGACAAACTTTTTTTTTGAGGGTCGCATCGGATTCCCGGGTGCTTGAAACGGATAGAAATCGCAAAATTTTTGAATTCCAAGAAATGTACAGACAAAAGTTGACAAAAGTCAAACACAAAAGTCAAAATGTACAGACAAAGAAAAAATTTTATTTATATAGATTTAGAACAAGACTATGTATTTAAAAGTGATTTTAATATTTTTTTTAGTCCGTTTGTATTATTAGCGCATGGGTGCGCAAATTCCAGGAATGGCAATTACGAGGCATGGAAGCAAAGTTTCTCACTCCAAAAAATTTTCTTGATACACCAAAAAGTTCGAAATTTTCTTTACTTCATCACGAAATAAAAAATGTTAACTAATGGATATTTTGTGATAAGCATATATATATATATATGGCCATACCATACGTTTTTAAAAACTCCTAACTTCTTGTTTATTGATCTATGAGTCTTAAAGACCATTGAATTAGAGTAGAAAATAAATCTCTAAGTCCATTTATTGTTAAAAATTATGCTATAGACATTACAAAGGAAATTTTGTTGCAAAAAATTTATCATTGCAGCATGTATGAATATGTAATAAATCATGATAACAATAAATCGGGAGATTTGGGAGCCATTATTTTTCCGGGGCCCGGCTTTTGCCCCGCATGCCCGTGTGATAATCAGGCTCTGAGCAGCGGTTTGGCCATGCTTGGGAGGGTGAACTCCTTTTTCGGCTGGATTGCTGTGGGAGCGTGACTGCTAATCTCATAGGGGGCAACGTTGGTCTGCCTAATAGGCGCTCCCATAATGAAATGAGCAACATCTGCGACCCTCGTTGTGGTTAAGCCTAGAGTAGGCCACTGATCCGGCCATCAGAAAGAAAAATCAAATAATAATAATATATAATGTATAATAATAATAATAATAATAATATAGCAGACCATCACTGCAAAAGGCAAACTTTCAAATTTACCAACACCACATTAACTTGACAATGTATTCTCTCGTGCTTGATTTATTTATTAATCCTCTTTAATCGATCCATTTCAAGCAACTTTACTCGAAATTTAAAAAAAAAATTGTAACAGGAGCAATTAATATAGACAATCTTTAATCCATGAAAGCATGTTAACGCGATTGCATAGAGATAAATTCCAAATATATTCGAGACCTGATCAAAACTTTCTTTTCTGAAATTTCGCTGTCTACGTTGACACGTGTTCATCCATCAAGTCCTATATCCTCCTTCGGACCAGAACATTCGTTTCTACTGACGCCGATAAGCCATCCATGCTTCAGAACTCGGGAAAGACTCACGTGCACCCGGCTGTAACGATATTCATTTCTGCTTGGTCAGCACAGGAACGAATCCTGAATTACTCTCTTTTGAAAAGGTATTAATGAATCATTCCGGACTAACAAACTTCCTCCATCGTTTGGAGTCATTTTTAGAGAGTGCTGTAGGGAATTATGGGTATTTTTCTGTTCTGCATTGGAAGGCATATAGCAAGATTTAAACCTCGTGAGAAGGAATGGTTATTATATTAGTATATATTTTTCCCTCTTATTGTAAAACGTTTTATCTTTGAGCAAATTGTCTTTTCCATTGCAAGTATTATTTCTACAAGGTAATTAAAAATTACATAGACAAAGTTTTAGGAGGGACAGGATACATCACGATATGTTCAGAATGACATAGCAATGTGGAATCGAAAACGTTGTCTTTATGCACCCGTTAATAGTCACATTTTAAGTTTTGAAGTGTGCGACTAATTCTTAACAAAATTTCGTAAAAAACGGGCTTTCCTCTGACAATTTCATCAATGTTATTTTTTTTTAAGTTCTGAAATAACAATCTTTATCAAGTGCAATCTGTGAAAGGGGCATTAATTTTCGAAAAACTGTGGTCTGAAAGTTCCCTATTACTTGAACACTTCTAAAGGGATTATTAACGGCATGGGCGTAGCCAGGGATATACGTCGGGATATACCCCCCCCCGAAATATTTGGATTAGTGATGAAATTCCGTCTATTTATACACATATAAGTTCATATCCCCCCGAAATATTTTCCAGGCGCATATCCCCCCCCCCGAAATATTTTCCAGGCGCATATCCCCCCCCCCGAAAAATTTTCCTGGCTACGCGCCTGATTAACGGGTACATCAAGACGATGTTACCGACCTAACAGCACTATGGGCGCGTTCGAGAATTCATCGGTTGTGCACCGGTAACACCGGTGCACGACCAGAGCGTTCGAAAAGGCGCAGCGTGGGGCGGAGCTCTAGAAGTAACCGCGTTCGAAACGTTTCGGTCATGTAGCGGTTGTCTGCTCAGCGTGACCAGAGCGCAACCAGAATGACCCGATGTGGTGAGGATGACCGAAACCGGTTGACAACCGTGACGTCACTTAACCGAAGAATGACCGCAACCGGTAGCACCGGTGCATAACCAGTGTGTTTCTACCCACATTAATAAAGTAACCCTATTTGTGCGTGTGTGTGTGGGGGGGGGGATTTATGCTTAATTGGTGTTTCTACCTACGATTTTTACAACACTTAATTTTTTTCTGTTACTTTTGTGCATTTTATTTTTTGTGTATAAACTAAACTATACTCGGTAGTGAAACAGCCCAATGTGGACCAAGGCCTCACCTGGCCGACCACGCTTCCTCACCTCATAGGCACTAAAGTGCGGAAACCTACGACCTCACCAGGTGGTCATCCTGAAGCAAAGTCCAGGGTTCAGTTCCCCAACAAGCTTGGTCCCCATATTATCGACCTACTAAATGGATCAAAGGTTGAGTGTAACCTTGCCCAGCGCGGGAATCGAACCCCGGACCTGTAGCACAACATGCTAACCATTTCATCATTGGCCGTCATTCCTTGTTTATAAGTTAATAAGAAAACAATTCCACAGAAAGTCATATGAACAACTGTTTGATTTTCATATATATGTATTCACATATGTTATTGTGAAAGATCAATATAGAGAATGTCGACTTAACCATTGGGGAATGTCAACTGGAAACTGGGGAATGTCAACACAAACGAAATGCGAAATGAAAGACCGAATATTTGCTTATATTCTAGCACATTCAGACTACTACCGATGTATGTAGACTAAGGTGAGCAGATTTTTGAACAGTTTTGTTGTCAGATTGGTTGCGTGCTTATGGCAACGCTACACTAGGGCGATCTGCCAAAGGGGGGGTGCCTTGGTAGGAGGACTTTCTAAGGGGTTCTAACGCGTATTCACGTTACATCTGGAGAAAACCTACCAAAACTCCAGACCGTTAGATTGACAGCCCCGCGATGGGAACCGAACCCGGGACCTTCACACTTCGGCCATCTACCATTTTCAGTGGCATAACCACTGTGCCATGGTGAGGCGTTTTGTAGTCAGAATCGGGGACATATCCCCGATTCTGACAACAAAACTGGGGACCTTTATAACTAATGCAATAATTAACAGTAATTTAATTAAAAAACAATACAATAATTAACAAAATGTCCCCAGTTCCTGTTTTACATTTTGTGGACAATTTGAAAAACGCCCTGAAAATGGGGGCTATCCCCGGAAAATGGGGACGTTTGGTCACCTTAATGTAGACACAAGCACAAATATGCTCTGGCGGAGGTCGAAAAGAAAAGCCGACGTCAACAGAAAAACAAAAACGTTTAAAAAATATTTTAATTTTGTTGAGGGAGGTTATTTTCCCATGAATCCGTGGTCCCCCACGATTATAGAAGAAAAGTCCACTACTGTATAAATATCAAATTTTTTATTGGCTAAACGTAATACTAAAATCTTAATGATTTGTATTTATCCGGGAACGACTTCTATCATAATTCAGGAGGCGAGTAATATCGAGCATCCTTTCTTCTTCTCCTACTAGAGTCTAAAGCTATTCCAAAAAACCCAATCTCTGTCTGTCCTTTAAATTTACTACATCATTTTAGTTCTACGTGTTTAGTCCAGCAGTGAAAACTCCTCAACAGAGTAAAGAACCGCTGTCCTTGCCGTGATTGGTCACCTGAAATACGAAGAAAAAAATCAAATCTTAGATATATTCACCATTCACTATTAGTGCATGATGAATGTCCAAGTTTGCCAGTGTAAGTGAGAAATAGGGACATCTAGCATATATTTCGAGCGTATATTTATAACTGTTTTCCCGTCAAAAATTTTTTAAGCTGCCTGAGCTTCTCAATTCTATGGCCAGCTTTTTACGAGACTTCAGGTTTTTTAACGAAATGAAAGTCTGAAACTTTGCCCCCGTAAGATTTAATGAGCATTTTCTTTTCAATTCCTCAAATTATTCAGTGTGAAATCTTTAGGAGCAAGTTCGAAACATATTCCTCTCCCATTCCAAACTTTCTTTCCCTTAAATTCACTGCCAATGTTGACGCTTGTTCATCCATCAAGTTCTATATCCTCCTTTCGGACCAGAACATTCGTTTCAACTGACACCGATAAGCCATCCATATGCTTTCAGAACTCGGGAAAGACTCACGTGCACCCGGGTGTGACAATATTCATTTCTGCTTGGTCAGCGCAGGAATGAATCCCGAAATTACTCCGTTTTGAAAAGGTATTAATGATTCATTCCGGACTACCAAACTTTGGCTGAGCGGCTGATATGTCAGTTTCTGTGATAGGTGAAGGAAATATGTTTGGCATTTTATTGAGAGTCTGAGATTACGTCAGAGAAAATATTGGTAAAGGATTTGATGACATGTTATATACAGGGTGTTCTAGAAAGGTGGCAACGTGCTTTAATTCTTTATCTATTAGAGGTAAGTGAGCAATGTAAATTGAAATAAGGTCGGAAATCAGACTTTAAGAAGAAGTTCCTCTCGTAATTATTTAAAAGTTACACTTTTTAAATTTGTATACAGCCCCCATACAAATAATTCCCGATAAGTAAAATTTGTCCCATACACTGATTTAGTGATGCAAAATTTCAGCTTTTTCACCATAAAACGCCTCAGAGATATCAAAGAAGAAGTTCAACAATCAAAGATGAACAGGGATCATACGTGAATCTGAATGTTAGAGTGCAAACAATGTATTTCGTCATAATTTCTGCACCACCCTTGAAATTCGATCATCTGACGGGGTTTTTTTTCCCCTTCGACAGCTATCGAAAGTGGTTTAAGCCCGCATATATTAATCTTCATATCTCTGAGACTTTTTAGGATGTAATTCTGAAACTTTGCCATCACTTCATTAGCAAGCGGGGCACATTTTACAAACTGGATTTTTTTTTTGTACGGCGGCCGTATACAAATTAAAAAAATATATACATATTTTTTTTAATATTTAAGAGAAGAATTTTTCTCCCTTTTTCTTGTTTGAACACATGCCTTTTCCTTACCTTATTTTAAACATTTTTTTCCTCAATTTACATTGTCCACTTATATCTAATAGATAAAGAATTAAAGCTTGCTACCACCTTTTTGAGACATCCTGTATATGTGTGAAATTTTGGAAAATTTTTCAAACTGTCGTTTTATGAAGAACAGTACACTCATAAAAAAAAGTATTCGACTCTAATCCAACAATACTATTTACGTTTTGTGGACAACTCCTTTTTAAACACAAAAATTCGCAAAAATATGATAAAGTATTATGTTACTACACTATTCACTATTTATTTTTTTAAAAAGCACGTTATAAAAAAAGCCTGACCGTACTTAGATAGGGCATTTTTAAGATTTCAAAAGCCGAATTTTAAAATTACGTACATATTTACATTTGATCAAGATTTTATATTAAAAAAATTATTCTCATTTTAATATTTGTAACCCCTTCGTATCATTAGCTCATGCGGACGCTAAGTTAGAGATGGCTATTACATGGCACGCGTGTCATGTTTCGTAGAAAATTTTCCTGCACCTACAAAAAATTTGTAATTCTCTTTTCTTCTTTAAAACGCAAAGCAGTAGTACTCGAAATTGCATTTCAGTTAACAGTAGTTTTCGTTCTTTGATCAAATCGTATTTACCACCCCAAAAATATGTCTCCAAGTTGATCTAGTGATGGATAATTATGGAACAGATATTACAGGGGAAATTTAGTTTTTTTTTTTTTTTTTCATTACAATTTCAGTATATATAAATTTCTAATCTAGATAATCGGGATATATGGTGCACCCTTTTTTTTCAGGGACCCCCGTTCTATTACCCCCTTTTCCCGTGTGATAATCGGGGTCTGGTTATAAGAACATTTCGACGAGCCTAGCCCATCTGCGATACGTCCAATTTCTGCGTGACAACTGTGTGCTCTCGTAAAGTATTTCACTGGGAAAAGAAAATTTTCAACATTCAGAGTATTAAGTCAAGTTTTTGGAAGATTGTAATGCACTGAATGGGTTAAATAAATCTTTTACTTTGATTTTCCAGCGGCATTATGTTTTGAAGTAACTAAGAATAGTTAAAACTGATGTTTCTAATACCCGTTTTGTGGTTTGACTACTATAGGAATACAGTGGGAGAATCTGAGCAGAAAGGATGTGCAGTAGGCTGTCACTTAGATGACGTCATTGAAACGTCACGTTGAAAGGCTTTATATATGAAAGGGGCATAAGAAACATGACGCACAAGGAGATACTTTTATGGGATTCTGATTTTCAATCAAACAACTGTGAAGTAATTTTTATTTCCAGCTGAAAATAATTTTGTTCTTTCTCCTGAACGACTTAAGTGCTAAAATTCCGTATTTTCTGGATTTTCTTTTCTTTTTTTTTTTTTTTTTTTCATTTAATGAGAAAAAGGAAGAAATATTTTTGTCACTTTGTATATAATTATTTTTTATTTTCCTTTTTTCAAGCCATGTTTAAAAAGAAAAGGAAGAATACAACTAAGCCAAGGATGAAAATAATGTACATTAATATTTATTCTATTCTCGTAAATTAAAATTTAAGAACACGAAAATATCGTCACAAGCTGACATTAAAAAGTCTTGAAAAGCTCCTTAACTTATCTTTTGCCAACTGAATAAGATTCATGTGATGCGCTTTATTTTTAAAATCCTCCCACTGTTTGAAATATGGTTAACTTACTATTGATAAATTCCCTACATGATCAAACATATTTGGATACTTTGGAGTTTTGAAGCATTTTTTAATCCCTGAAACATTTCTTATGGAAATTGTCGGTTAAGATAACATTTTCCTGAAAATTATCGGTGACCTGTGCTCTCTACAGATGTTCCAATTAATTGGTATTGAAACTTCTTTGATCATAAGTCACATAAAACAGTAAATTGTAACTTTGACAAAATATTTAACTTTTTGTAATGTTTGAGATCGTTTTCTTAGAATTAACGCACAAATAATCGTTTTACTGAAAATTTCACGTTTCATCCGTAATATCTACAGTTTTATATTGCTTTTAACAGGATTATTATTATTATTATTGTTATTTTAACCAACAAAATATTCTATTTTAACAAAATCAATTAGTTGAATAAACAAAGTACCTTGTTGGATTAATCAAAATTTTTATTAATCCAACAAGTTTGCTGAATCGTCAGGTATATTAGGTTAAAATAGAGCTAGTAAAATGTTTCGAATCAACAAAACTATTTCGTTACAATAGAGCTGACAATTTTTTTTTTGAACCAACAAAAATATTTGGCTACAATAGAAATAACAAAATTTTGTTGAATTCGGCAAAAATCATGCAGTCACGTAGTGCCAACAAAATTTTTTGAATGAAAAAAACTATCTGTCTACAATAGAAACAAAAAAAAAATGTTGAATTCAACAAAAGTATTCAATTACAATAGAACCAACAAAATTATTTTTAATCAGCAAAACAATTTGACTACAATAGAAACAACAGAAATTCGTGGAATCAATGAAACTAGGCGGTTACAAGAGCATTTTTTAAACATCAAATTCATTCGTTTAAAATAGCGCTAAAAATTTTTGTTAAATAACAAAATAATTCGGTTAAATAGGTTAAAATTTAATAAAACTTTTTTCCCCCTATCATTTTACAAAAGATACTCTAAGCTGGAGAATTTTAACTAAAACATTAAACATCTTCGACCTACCTGATTATGTCATATCTTGTATTTGGCACAACCCTTGGCATGGGCGTAGGTATCCTTCTTAAGGCATACGGTTTCTGTTCAGTTTGATCACCGTATCGCCTATTGCCTGTTGATGAGGAGTTAGTGGTCAACCTAGGTATTCGAGATTCCGCCAACGGAATCTGACCCCTACTCCTCGTTTGATGATGTTGTTGGTTAGAGTTTGATTTCTTCAGGAATTTCATTTTATATCACAATATTACCTAAAAAGAAAAATAATGATTATAATACGTATAAAGAAAAATCGGCTTTGTTTGTTCTTGTGTTTGTGGGATTGCGGCCAATTATCTACTCGAAGGATCTATACTCCGGGCAAACCTAACCTGATAGTGGAGGGGAAGGCTAGAGGGGCCATTTCACTACTCACCGCGTGTATCGCTCTGACACTCGTTTCTCCTTCCAATTATCTGGCACAAAGAAACCCAATTACAAGGTATAAATCCTCACTACTCATTGCCCGCCATCAGATGTCTGGGAAGGCGTTACATCTGATTTCTGACTTAATTTCTCAATCCTTCTGATTACTGCATTCAAGTAACACAAATATGCAATTATTTTATAGCAAACACTTTATTTTAGCACTTAATAAATGAAAAATGTATTAGTTCTGTAATAACCTGGGCAAACGCAAAGAACTATTTGAGAACGGCGGACTCACATGGTCAATAGCTTTACCTCCACTATCAGGTTAGCTTTACCCCGAGTATAGACCGAGGGGAGGTGCCCATAGTGGGAGTCTTTATAAGGGGTCCTAACCCATATTTACGCAAAGAAATCGGTTAAAAAGAATATTTCAACATGTTTATCAATATAAGTTGAAACTCAACTACTTGAACTAAAAATATAGTAATTTTGTAACAAATGAAAGAATTTAAACGTGAACTTATTTATAAAGATGAAATATTCCGAATATATTCAAGATAGGAATATAATTCACTTTCAAACTAGAATGCCCACTTTTGCTATTGAACAAAAGGCTTCCGCTACAGTGTGTTTCGTGTGAAAGTAAAATATGATTTTTGGATCAAAGTAATATGGCTGGCTGTGCGGCACAGCCAGCTGTCGTCCAAAAAGGGTATCTAGATCTGTGGCACGCGATGAACGTTTCGATCGTCCGCCATCTTGCTGGTAGTTAAGTCGAGCGATGGCAACGGCTGCCCTTTTTTCGGCATTGGGAAAGGGTTGCGCCTTAAAGGGTTAAATAAAAGAGTATAAAAAACTTATACGCACACACATCAAAGTTTTAACTCTTTGCAAACACTAACATACTATATAAGACAATCAAGAACAAGATCTTTCTGTTCTACCCCAATACAAATACTCACATTTAAGACTTTTTTACCCCGGTTTTGTCTTACAAACACATCTCAGTGAAGAATGCGCTGTTAGTCATAACTGCACCGAGCATTACTTCATCAAAAATATTATCATCGCAGCTTAGCCATAATGAATCCTTTTTTCATCCAACTGATAAAAGATATTTTCCTCAAAAAAACTTTTTCGGGGACACGCTCCCCTCGCATGAATACGCCCTTAATATCCAAGTATGGGTGGGGCGCACAAAAACACATAAGTAGAGTAAGCATGTGTCTTCTCTTCCTCTGCTAACTCGATATAATCAACCGCACTCTAGAGACCTATTTTTTATGATACGTAGCCTTTGTAATGATTTCATCACTTTAGTTTTCTGAAATAGCACACTTGGAAGCAGAAAGTTTTTAATTGCAGTGCATGTATATAACGGAATCAAAGTACGTGTTCGGAATTCAGATGAAAGTATTGCAGTAGATTTAGCGCATTTTCATTGAATAATATGTAAAAAAAAGAAAGAAGAAAATCCGTGAAAATACGGAAAATGTACTGGTAAATCTGATGCCAGTGCTATTTCCGAATATTTACGGAATTTTATTCCAGTAAATTCCAGTATAAATTCGGTTCCAGAGAGGCACTGACCCTTGATATTTAGAAAATGTCCTGTATTCAAACATAAACGGAAAAATTCCGAAAAATTTCATGAACAGTTTAAAGTAATTGAACAGTTATTTTTTAAGGTGTCATAAATGATTGACAAAGATTTTAGAGGTGATAGTACACATCCAAACATGCATCAAGGAAAAGCATGGTCTATATTAAAACGCAAAGCCCCTAGAGGGCGCCGAAGATGATTTTCTAAACGAAGCAGCAGCATAAAGAAGCAACAGCTCAGTCAAAGCCCTTCGTCTAGCAAATCTACGACGATCGTATCTTTCTAGTCTATCTATCGAGAAACGATCGTTATCTTTCTATAAGAATCATTTTATGTGTGCTTCTTATACAAAGTTTTATTTATTTTATCGTTTAACACCTGTATTTTTAGTGATTTTCCCATACTTTGAAATTACTGTTTTATAATAGCTTGAAAAAAAAACAAAAAAAACCTATAAGTTTACTAATTACAGTCCCAGATTATATAGTGCTTATCGAACCACTCTCTAAGATCATGGATTTAGCGGCTTGGTATTAGCTGTTGAATTGTGCGTCCATTCATTGGGGATTACCTTGTCTACCTTCTAGGTTTTTTCAAAATAAAATAGCCACCTCCCCCCTTCCCCCTTTAAGAAAAATATACATTCTGTCAAAAAAGTTCCAGGAATCGGTTAATAAAACACAAAATGTTTATTATTCAAATTCATATTATTGCCTTCAAAGTCGGCCCCTTTCGAAATAATACACTTATGCCAACGAATAATTCAATCATCAAAACCTTTTTTAAACGCATTTTTCGGAATCGACCTCAGTTTTCGCAGCGAATTCTATTTTATGTCTTCTATCGACTGAAAACGGGTGCCTCGAAGTGGTAATTTAAGTAGTGGAAAGAGAAAAAAGTCGGCTGGCTGGAGCGATATCGGGTAAATACGGTGGTTGTTCGATGGTATTTTTTTAGATTTTGGTCAGAAATTCGTTCACAATGATAGTCTTGTGAGATGGTGCGTTGTCGTGGTGCAAAATCCAAGAGTTTTCTTTCCACAAATCCGGCCGTTTTCGACGAATTTTCTCTCTCAGTCGCCGTATAACGCTCAGATAATGTTTTGCTTACCGTCTGACCTTCTGGCAAGAATTCCGAGTGCACAACACCGCGATAATCAAACAGTTAACATTACCTTGACTTTTGATAGATTTTGACGAGATTTTTTCGGTTTCGGCTAGTTGAAAGGCGCCATTCCGAAGCTTGTTGACTGTTTTGCATGTCAAACTCGTAAACCCTTGTTTCATCACGTTACAATTCGTTTTATGAATACAAAAATCTCAAAACACACTTGAAATGAACTGACAAAATCGATCACTGTAAGCAAACTAAATGACAGTTAAATTATAGAGGACAGTTGTGCCAACTTGACGACAAAAGGAATTTTGACAATCTCTTTAGGCGGGCTTTTTAAATGACCAGTTCCCGGTAATTTTTGACAGAATGTATATTATCGTTATGATTTATGTACTCGTATTTCACTGATCTAGTTCAATACAAAAATATAGTGTTTTTCTGGGGCAAACCCTGACTTGCCCGCCCCCCACGATTACAGACCATAGAACTAGGATAGGAAAGATCTATGATTACAGACAATCAGATGGGCTCCCGTGAAAATGACCAACACTTCCGGTTGGTTTTACTAGCCAGGTGGATGGATTATGAGTGGCCAATACCTAACTGGCTGGTGTCCGTTTTATGAGAAAAAAAATGAATAAAAGTTTAGTAATTTGAACTAGGTATACTAAAAGTCTGATTCTTGTCAAAGAGCAGTAATTATCAACCCCCGAGTAAAAAATTCTTTCTGCATACATTGGAAACCCCCCGATTTTTCCCCCTGCCTGATTGTCTCAGTTTATTAATTACCACTTTACGCCATGTAGGCATGTCGGTTTCTGAAAACCTCTGCAGTGCTTTACGTAAAGATTCATTATAAGCATGTAAGTCGACTCACTTTCGGAGAAAAAATTCAATAACTCGTCAACGCTTGCGTTATTAAAGGGAAAAAACAACCTCCTAAAACTGGTTAAATGCGCCTTCCTTCCCCGTAAAAGGTCATTCCTATTGGACGCTCCTAATAAGCGGCTATTAAAAGGGCAGACGCCATGACAAGCGCAGCGGAGCAGCGAAAGATGTGTAATTTGTGTGTCCTCACCATGCATGCTTATCTGCGCCAATATATCTTTAATTAAGAAGAATGTTATTTATGACCTGCCCTACGCCAAGCTCTCAACGACGACTAGAGAAAACTAAATAGTGTTTATTTAGAGTTTTTTTTTCTTTTCAAGAGTGTAACCCATATATAATATACTAGCTGAAGTACCCCGTCGTTGACGGGGTTAGTACTGAATGCAAATTTCCAAAAAGCAAGAACTTTCGTCAGCATTGTAGGAGTACACAGAATGGGTGTAGTATACTGCCAAAAGTAAAGAAAACTAAGTTATAATTTTTATGTATTGTTAAAATATTACAGTTCAGAGAGTAACTAAGTAATATCATTTCATTCGATTTAGTCGTAATTATGTGATGCGCGAACGAATATTTACGCATATTGAAATAATTTTCGCAAAATCTCAAAATCTAATCAATATTTTTTGAAAAATTGGAAGCCTAGAATTTAAGTTGAGTGACAACCCATCATGTCACTAAATTTCGTTTCATTCCCTGCAGTCTTTATTTCGTGAGGCTGGAACAAAATTTCAGCATTTTAAAACCATTTTCACAAAATCTCAAAATGTAATCAAAATATTTTAAGAATCCAACGCCTATAAATTAAGATTAGCAACTACCTATCATATCACCAAATTTCGTATCATTCGTATTAGTCGTTATTACGTGATGCTTGAAGATATATAAACGTATTTTGAGAGAATTTTCACAAAATCTCAAAATCTAATAAAAATGTTTAAAAAATTGGTGTCCTATAGTTTATGTTGAGCAACCATCTATCATGTGACCAAATTTCATTTCATTCGCTTTAGTCCTTATTACGTAATGCGTGAACAAAGATTCACTCAGTTTTAATCGTCTTTCGCAAAATCTCGAAATCTGATCGATTTTTTTTAATTAGATGCTTATAGTTTAAGGTGAGTGACCACCTATCATTTCACCAAATATCATTTTTTCACCTTTGCTGTTATTACGTGATGTGCGAACACAAATTTACGTAGTTTGAAACGATTTTCACAAAATCTCAAAATCCAATCAAGATTTTTTTAAAATTCGACTCCTATGTTTTAAGTTGAGTGACCACCTATCATGACACCAAATTTCATATCATTCGCTTCAGTCGTTTTTACGTGATGCTTGAATGCCGTGATAGCGTCACGGACAGAATGACAGAACGACAAACAGACAAACATTTTTATTTATATAGATATGACATGGCAAAACAAATATATGCATGGCAAAACAGACATTCCCAACAGGAATATATATACAGGAATGACTTATTTCGCCGCGGACGAAGCTCTATTTTTTTTCGATCGAAACAGCTGTATAGAATGACAAGTAACTATTATGGTGTTATTTTTCAAAATTTGTAATTATTTTATGTTTTAGTTATTTTGAGTTTTGCTATGGTAATGTATTGTTAGGGAATAGTTTAAAATAGTTTGAGGGGTGCTTATAAGTTTCTAAAACGATTGTGTATCTGTTTCAAAAGTCGTACAGGTGCAAAGGATGAGTTCGGCTCATTATTAAAGCCCGAGTCCGAGGACTTTTAATTCAAGCTAACCCAAGCCCGAGAGATATTATTTAAGTCGGAGCCCGAGACCGAAATTTCAGCTAATAGATAAATAAAAGTCAATTACTTCATTGATAGAATGCCATTAACTTTGCTGTTTGTGCAAATTAAAGACAGCAAAGTCTTCATGCACTTTTTAATTCTTTATATTCAAGTTTATCAAATAATAATAATAATAACGCTTCAATTTTTATCAAAAATTCTGTTGAGTATTCGCATCATTGTCAAACATTTGTATGTACTTTACTATATTAGATACATAAAAATGCGAGTCGGGAATCTCATGTAATAATGACATTAAAAAAAAATATACTCAAATCACGTTCAGAAAAGAAATTTTGCATAATATATTTAAGAAATATGATTATAGAAAATTTAGTTGATAGAAACGAAATAACTTAAAAAAATGTGTGTTTGGTACGTTTAATTCTCCAGTGAAATTTTTTTAAAATCTGTATATAAGGAGTACGTTCAATAAATGAAAAATTTTTACGAACACGAATACAATCGTGAATTACGGAGTCCGCCTCATCTCTAATAATACCTTGTCTTATAATGCGAAATTTTCTCTTACGTGAAGGGTCTGGAATGCATTCTTCGCGTAAGTCAAGACTCTACTGTAGTTTTAATTTTACCGAATTTTTAAAAACATCATCCGTTTATTTATAAGCATCTTCAAAAGTCTAGTTTTTTTTAATTAGTATTTTTTTTAACTAGGAGAAGTTGGGGGTGCAATAAAAAAAATTACTAATATTTTTCTAAATGAATTTTTATGAGTTTGTAAATAGCTTTTTCATATTTGAAAAATTTTAATGTCTGCCAGTGTTTCATTGTAACCCATATACCGGGGTACAATGAAACTGTTAATAACACTTCACAAAACACTCAAATAGTATGAGTCAAAATTCAAATTAAGTATACGTTTTATGTACATTTATAATAAAAATTAGTGGGACATAAATATGAAATTTAAATGGAAAAGCAAATTTTAATTAAACTGTTATAGCTTCAGATGAAAACATAATATTTTTATTAGAGGTTAGCCTATAGTTTTTCATATTATATTAAATTTACTTAAATCAAATTCAAAAATTAGCATTTCTGCTTGCCTTTCTGCACCACTAGTTTTGATACAATTTGATTTTTTTCAAAAATGCATGTTTCCGAAGAACGCACAAATTTGAAGCTTGGACTTAGTCGTTTGACGTACAGAACTTCGCATTTCGTTTGATTTAAGTTTATTGTATCCCCAACAGAGTACATTTCTTTACATTTAAGTTCACCTTCCTTGATTAAAACATAATCCTTTAGAGCGATACTGCTTGCCTCATACATGTTATGTGAGAATAGCTCATAATTCGTACTGGGTGGAGTATCAGTTGAAAGACAATCTGGATTGTCAGTATCTTCAGAATGAAGAAGATAGAGTACACGATTCAAAAACAATTCTTTTTCAACTTTATGTACTCTACGGAGATCTAAATCTAAATATTTCATAGTAACATCACTAATTTAAGTGAATGCATTCATCCTGGGTACTATAAAACATGTTTCATTGTACCCAATCTACAAGTGTTTCGTTGTACCCCAGACTGAGGCTACAAACTAAATGAATTTTTACTAAATCCTAATACTTATTATTTTAAATTCTGGCTTTTAAAGTATGAATACCACACTATGTTGATCGCAATATGCGAAAAATAAATAATTGTACATATGAGAACGAGGAGGTAAAACAAAATCACTTTTAGTAACGAAATTTACTTTCAGTGATGAAAAATTCACTAATTTTCTATATCTCTTGTCGTAAAAATGCGATTGACTCCAAAATCACAGTCACTGGAACATATATTTGTATAACAGGTGTGTGAATTTCAACTTCCTGTGACAAATCCTATTGCATTTAGATAGCATTTTTCATTGCATCCCAACTTCCTCTATATCTTCAAGTTATCTGCTCATGAATAACGTAATTTTCTGCAAGGTGACATCACAAATTTTTTATAGTTACTATATAAATACTCTGCTCTACTATTCACCATGATTCCTGCTCTCTTCTTTAAGGTCGGCGTGACATCGGCAGTTCATTTTTGAGTTACTATTTACTTAATTTTCTACCCCCCCCCCTCAATAAAAAAAATCCTCCCCTGAAGTTCCCAGCAAAAAAAATCCCGTTTCAGTAGATTCCTTACCGACATCACCGCCTCATCTATTAAATCTCTTTCCCCCATTTATTTCTTGTTGCTCAGGGCGCCAAAAACTGTTGCCCATTTTCCCCCACTCGCCCCACAAACGGGGACCTCTGCGTCAAAATAGGACGATCCTGCGTATTTTATCTTAAGTACTACATGCCTATACATAAATAAAAAGATTACCGACTGCGAATACCGCGTATTTATAATCTGGTTAGGGGCCGTAATTCTTGTTCTCACACTTTCGTATTCTTGACAGTCTTCCAGTCACATTTATCCTCCTTTGTGTAGTAGACCACAAATGTTTTGCGTTTTCTTATGAGCTTCTTTTCTATTAACAAAGATATGTTGTCCTGTCTATAAAGAATTAATATAATAATGACTGTGCCATTTTATCTCTCACCCCCTTTATTGAAAATTGTCCGAAAAATGTCCGAAAAAAGCGACATAATCTTACATATATTTAAATACTATTAGTTCACAACAGGTTTAATCTATTGTTACACTATTTCGTAAGCTGTAGAATATGCATCCCATGTATTTTTCTATAAATAGGTTACAATCATAAAAATGTCAACACAGGGTTACCAGGTGAAATACACGAGAGATAAAATGACATAGTCCATTAATATCGTTTTAATATGGCAATAATGAAACTGAAAACTTAGGGGGGTTCAGGGGGGTCTCCCCCTGACGAGGCTCAAACACCCGAGTTATTCTATATATATATAAATATATCATTTAATGGTGTTCTGTTCTTCTATTTTCTATAACAAGATAAAGCCCGCTGTGGAGACAATTACACAAAGGGTACTCGAAAAAACATTCGACAAAAATATGTCTGAACTCAATACATTTAATCTTTGTCCACTTGATATAAATAACTTAACTCTTATACTAAAATTGGAATCGCATTTTCTTCTAAAAACTTGCGGAAACTTTTCGCATTCAAACTATTTCGTTTTGGGGAACAGACCTTCTTATATCAATGCTTCATGCAGAGGAAATAATTTTACTTGTGAAAGAAAATCAAACTGTATAATCTGGAAAAACTGTTTTATAAGAATAGGCATCGCAATTTTCCCTTCAAAGACAGATACCCCAGATTTCAGTATGACGCGAATATCAATTATGACACCTAGTTTTATTTCGTAAATGATTAACTTTTTTACTCTCGAAAATAAAATAGAGCTGAAAATAAAGGAGAAAAATTACTTAAAAATTAGGGAATGGGTGGATTATCAGATTTTTAAAGTAGCTCAGATTGTTTTCTATATTTTTTATTACATAATTATGAAAAATGTCAAGGCGATAGCACCAACGGTGTAAATTTTATTACTTTTTAGAAAATAACTTTTTAATGCGTTTGGATTAATGACGGTAAAAGTTTTATCATGGAGTGATTCAACCGATATTGTTAAAGAGTCAGTGAGTTCCGTATTAGCATAACTATAAAGTACGATTGTTTTACACATGTTTGTATTTTGTGCACTCTTCTTATTTTTTCATTTATTCTTTTTCTGTAACTTATTTTTATTTTATTCGTTATTTTTAATCTACCCTCTTTCCCCTTTCTTTTATTCTCTCTGGTGTCTTGCTTTTATTTCTGCAAATTGTCAACTCGCTCTTCGATTTTGTTTTCAGTTCACTTTTTCCCAGTTCCAATCTGTGTATGGACTACTGCTGGTGATGAACGAAACTTTTTCATCTGAAACTAGTCTACTGCATTTGTTTCAGACGAAAGTACCTTTTATATGTGTTATTTTTGTAATTTTTAATTACTCTATCTTTTGAACACATGTTTGTTTTGAGTGATTTTTGTTCTTTTCTCTGGCCAAATCGATACTTTACAACTACATCTTTTATAAGAAATTCATTAAGTTTATAAGGTAAAAGTATTACATTTTGAATATTTTAGATTTGTTGGAGCTGTATTTATCGTAGGTCTTATGGTACTATTGGGTTGATCGGTAAGTAATTTCGTTTTTCCCAACAGGGGACTTAATTAGATTTTTCCACAGCCAACTCCACACTTAAGCCGCCTAATCATTATATATTTCGACTGCTTATATAACAAGCTTTCTAGCGAAAAAAGTTCGACTAATTCTGAGCAGTAGTTTTTGGTTGGTATACATTCAAATATGGAAACTGAAAAGCGGCATTTTCGACATGCTTTGCTTTATCGGAAAATTAAAAACACTATTTAAGGAAAAAAAAAACCCAAAAAGCTATAAGGCTGTAGCATGTTTACTAACAAATAGCAAAGTGACGTCACGTAGAGGAAGCCTATTGGCTACTTCCGCCTACCAGACGTCCCGTCGAATAAGCCCATTGGTTAGTTTTGTTTTGCCTATCAAGAGGTGACGTCACACGCTACAAGCCAATGCGATGTGTATGAAGAAGATATATGCAGAGAGCGCGAGTGCCAACACTGGTTTTCAAAATTTTGATCCTGCAATTTTGATGCTGAAGACGCATCACGTTATGGAAGGCCGATTGAAGCTGATGAAGAAGACAACAAAGGCATCAATTGCTGAAAACCGGCAAATAGAAACTCACGAGATCACTGAACGTTTAAATTTATTGAATTATACTATTCATGAGCATTTGAAAGACCTCAAAGGTCGATATGGGTTCCTCATGTTCTTAAAAATTGAATGGCTTCCCGAAAACCCCGATATTTAGTGACATCTCACTTTTTTATTATTATTGGTTTTTATTCACAGTGATTGTATATTCCGCATTTATTATCAGAAATATAATCTGGTGAAAACGGATCAACTGAATAGATGATAATGCGAAGAAAGAATTGCAAATGCTGTGTATACAGCAAGGTTATACATTTTTCATAATAATTTTAATTGATATGAAAATATATTAAAGCATTTTAGATAATAAGAGAGTGCATGGATAGGGAGTGCTAAAGAACCCAGGACCCAGGACATGTTTTTATTCTTACAGAAGTTATGTTTGTGTTTCCTGAATATCTGTCAACTGAAGTAGATAGTGTAAACCTAAATGATTGTGCTTTTTTAATATGCATGCAGTTTCTTCTTTTTTCCGAAATTCTAAATTTATATCGGCCAAAACACACACATCAAAATACACTTATATAAATTAGACTTTTGTCTGTATATTACTTGGAATTCAAAAATGTTGAGATTCTGTATATGCTTCAGCACTTGGGTTCCCAGTACGGCCGTAAAAAAAATATGTCTCTATAGTTCTGTCCGTGATGCTTTCTTTGTTCGCGCATCAGGTAAAAATGGCGGAAGCGAATGCATATTGGAATTTAGTGATATTGTAGGTGGTGAACTATTATCGGAGTCAGTTTTTTTTAAATTGATTGTATTTTGAGATTTTGCGAAAATTTATTCAAAATGCGTCAAAGTTTAGTCCGTTCATCACACAATAATAAGAAAGGCAGATGAAATTTAATTTATTGACATGATAGGTTGTCACTCAAACCCTAACCATCAAATGTATTGAAAAATTTGGATTATAATTTGGGATTTTGCAAAAATTCACTCCTAGAGAGATTTGTAGATATCAGTCTAAGAAAAGGAATAGAAATAATAAAGAACGGATAAGTCTTGTTCCGATCACCAAATGAGTAGTCTAAAGTAAATAAAAAAGTCACCAAATATTTGAAAATAGTATCAAACTGGCATTTTATAATCAAAAAAGTGTTTCAAGTTACCTTATCTTTAATTTAATAGCAAATGTCTCATTTTTAAGTTGCAGGTGGACATCCTGCTATTTAAATTCTTCTATTTCAATCTTATATCATTAAAAACTTTATATATATATATATATATAATATGAAGGTAATCTTTCATTAATATACTTTTTTATTTTCTTTTTCAGAGACACTAAATATCAAGCCATCATAAATCCTACGATCCAGCCAAGAGCCCTGGAGTAATGAAAGACCTCTTAAACGAAAAACTTTTTTAATGGCTTTTATTATCTATTTTTCACACTTCGCGGTTGAAGTTAATTTTCGAAGAATTTTACAGAGGCAAGTAATGAAGCCGGAAAAGCCTTCGCAGTTATAAAAGGGCTGTGGTCCGTGGTGCACACAATTTTTAGCTAACTAAAGAATTTAAAAGAGTGCTTTATAAAGAAAAAAATCAGTGATGCCTGGATAAACCCACATGCAATACTGTTAGAAAAGAAACCCACATGCAATACTGTTAGGAAAGAAAAGATTTTCAATTCTTAACTCTTGAATCACAGAAGTGGTCATTTTGACCCCTACCTAACTTTAACAGACACCAACATTTTTCACTTTATTATGGATGACATTTTCACCTTCATTGAATTCTTTACTATTTTGCATACATAAACAAAGTTTTGCTCATTTAATCCTTTGTATCTCAATAACTTAATTTTTTACTGCAATTTGCAGAAATAGATTATAAATATACAGAAAGTTTTTATTTTCCAGTTTCGTAATATATGTAAAATTTATTGACCAAAATATTTTGCTGTAGCGTTCAATAAAACGGTTATTTTCATTTTTGTATTACTTGAAAATTTATCTGTAGCACACCAAAGTGTTTATGAGGAGTTTAAGCTGAGAATTCTTTAAAAAATCATTAACATGTTTGTACGGTTGACCTACGAAAAAAAAAAAAAAAAAAAAATGCTGGAATAACCAAATAGTGTACCTACTGAAGGACAAAATGTAGTTTCGTTTTACAATATTAATTAATTATCACAAAACTTTTCAAAATATTTTTTAAATTATTTTATGCTCAGGTTATTTTAGAAAAAAAAACTGTCCTTCAAATATTTTTTAATACATTATGATTGTTTTATGCAGCTTTAATTGGTATGGGTCAGATCTGCACCACCGTGATACATGTAATGAAACGGTAAGTTAACCCATTCGTGCCTGGATATTTTTGCGACTTTCTTCGATATTTGCTAACACCAGCAGTAATTGATAAATTTCTGATGTCAACTTTTTGAACAAGGGATGATTTCATTTAAAATCATTATGTATAAAAATTGAAATGTCAATATCCTACTTGGCCATATTAAAATATTTTGAGGAATTGAAGTTCAATATTCGCGAATAAAGGGTAGGAAAAATAAATAACGTTTTCGACTGATAGCGAAAATGCCGTCCCAAAAAAGGGACGCTGGGCATAAATGGGTTAATTATTACAAATGGTTAAAAGAATTAACTTTGCTTTTCACTACGTGTGCACTTATGTTTACGGCTAACAGAAATTTGACTGCTCACAAATAACATATTTACTCATCAACGTTGGTTGTGCATGTAATGTATAAGGCACATATGGGCAACCACCGAGCCGCGGGCTGGATGTGGCCTGCTATGGCTTTTCATTCGGCCCGCGGAACATATCAAAACCCCATTTAAAACCCATATAAACTATTCAAAATCCCATATCAATCCCAATTATACGGCCCGTGACTTCGCAAACATCCTGAAGTTTGGCCGGCGACTTTTCAAAGGTTGCCCATCCATAACTGGTGTAAGGGTTTTACGCATAAGTGATAAATAGTGCTCATAGAAGACGAAAATGTTTTATTACGATTTATAAAGTCTAATATCACCGGTCAACAACAACAACAACAACAAAAAAAAAAATTGGAGGGTGTTTCTAGTCTCATGCTTAAATTCTGATTCTAGAGATTGAAAAACACTTAAATTTTCATTTTTAGTTCTTAAACTTTGCTTGTGTCTGATTTACGTCAATAAGTATATTTTCATTTATTTCATAAACGAAAGATGGCAGCACTTTGATTAACCCGAAAGTAAACTGTATTATTATTTGTAACTCTGTAGTATTGCTTGGAGTATTATTTGTAGCATTATTTGTAATATTATTATTTGTTTGTATTATTATTTACTCACACGAACATAAAAGAAATACGAAAAATATTCACTTTTAGACATTAATTTCTTATCATTTTACATTTATATGTTATTGTTTATCACAAATCTTGAATAAAAAAGACTTTTATATCCACAAAACTTTTCTGGTCATAATTTAGAGTGGAATTATGAAAAAAAATATAAAAATCAATGATTTTTGCCAAAAAATTGCTTTAATTTCTACAAAAGCAAACTTTCATACAAAAAAAAAAAAGAATTATTTTCCTTAGTTTTGGCGTAGGAGAAACTAAAATTTAACATGTAGAAGTCAGACCCAAAAATCGTGTTGACCGGTGTATTTTATTGTGAATTTCATGTTATTCCTAATCGCCCTGTCGTTATTGTCAAAGTACAGACTACACAGCTTTCAACAGCGATTCATTCCTCCGCTCAAAATATCCCAGCACTGAAGCCTTTTTAAATTCCCTTACCACACGACTTCTCTAACAGTGCGCCTTTAAAAGACTTAAACGACCGCAGCAATCAGGCGTAACTCCTCAGCTACAACCCTCCGCCTAATTAGTGCAAGGAACCAACCCTCCGCTCAATTGCAAGAAAACACTGGAGCGGTTCTCAAACGAGCCGTCACAATCCAAAGACGCCAAATCCGTTTTCTGAGTGAGCTTTGTTCGTAACGGAGTGGGGGGCGCCCTTAATGGAAAACCCAACAAAGGGGGAGAACCAGACCGAATTTCTCTGCAAAGGTCAAGTGTTGTTCTGGAAAATATGATACATTTGAAAATTCCGTTTTAACGAGACGGCTTTTAAACGAAATTCGCGATTTAACGTGGCGGGAGGGTGTGCGTGAGGTAGATTTTGTAAATAAATGCATTCAAATCTAGTTATGAGTGATATTTCAATTTTTGTTTGCAATATAAGAAGAAATACTGCTGGTTCGTTATTATTATTATTATTATTATTGCTATTCATTAAGAGGACAGCTTAAGATTTGAAAGTCGTTCAGATAAATTTTGCTTTTCTTTCGATACATTACTTTGATATTGTTATTAGCACGGCCAGGTTCCCGCATAGGCCAACTAGGCCTCGGCCTAGAGCCCTCAATAATGTTGTTCCTTTGTTATCCGGAAGGGAAGAAAATTCAACTTTGGGATTAAATACTCCCGCGCGACTAACAACGTTTCATTACGTTGTTAGTCGAGTTAGTTACGTTAACGTAAACTAACTATAAACTAAATGCAAATTAACTATGAATTTACGTTACACTACTGGTATGTATTGACAAAAGGCTATTAGGTGAAATTAATATCATATTAATAAAGTAATTAGTATTTTTAGGTATAAAGCATATCATATAAAATTTTCTTCTCAGAAAGCATGATATTTAAAGGAACAGCTAGAAAATCGCTAAATAAATATGAAAAGCAGGATTTCCTGCCATGAAATGTAATAGAATTGGCGTATTTTACGTTATAAGTCCATAAATTTGTTTTTCAAAGGTTTTTAGTCAAAAATATAAAGAAGACAAAATGGGATAAAATTTACCCCACGCGAGTGCTTAAGTTACAAAAGTAGGCGCGCCTGCTTACGGGTTAAATCTGTTTTGATGTGTCTGAGTTCACTTTCTAATATCCGTAATGCGGCTTTTAGCGCCATCTATCACTGCAATGTGTTACTAACATTTTCCTGCTTCTGTATCAAATTCTTATGATTATTTTAATTAACATATCACTGGTTTCATGCTTTTATGTAGCACCATTTTTGAGTTACTCATTTTCAAAGTTAGGGATACTTCGTGAAATAACCTGCATAAATTTATCTTAAAATGATTGAATCACGTTCATTATCCAGAAGGAAAACTACTAATAAAACGCGTATAATTTAAAGTAATTAGCCCGCATCATTATCAGCTACCGTTAACGCTGATACCCGCATTATTTTCAATCGGACATCCTAAACCAAATATTAGCCGTAAGCAGTTATGATTACATAAATATTAATCAATGACAGATGATTTTTCGCTTCGCTGGAAGGCTTACTATTTATATTAACTAGGATAAGAATTATTTATCGAGAACTGATTACGTCACAATTTTACCCGCAGACAAGGAATTAAAAGTGCCTTTCATGGATATAGCAGTAAAGTTAAAAATTGAAAGACGTTTTATATAAATATACAAAATCTGCTTTTTTTTTCTTTAATCACTTCCTCATTAGCAATTTTGATCGGGCCATCATCGGCCGGCTACGTGGCCGGTGGTAACCCGAGCAAAATTGCTAATTGGGTTGTACTTTCTTTAATCACTACTTGAGTTTTTTTTTTTTTTCTTAACTTTTACTTTATCTGTGTTTAATAAGATACACTAAATTCCGTATATGTAAATTCCTGATCCTAACACTTTTAAATTTACAGACAAATTAGAATGTGGTGTGTTCGAAATTAAATAACACTATTTTATAGTTTTCTACAGACGAAACTATTGTTAAGAAAGTTACGAAATTTTGTGCAGGACATAATGAAGGTATGGGATTTTGTTTGAGCGAATAAAAAAATTTAATACAAATATTCGCTACACCAGGGGGCGTTTTTTTAATGAATTAAACATTTAGCATACATTTATGATAGTTTGCAAAAAATTATTACTACAAAACATGTTCAACACGACGGCCATCATTGTAAGCTACGATCTGGAATTGTAAGAGAACATGTTCCCACAGCTGACCCAGGTGTGTTCGAGCAAATGTTACGAACATGGCGTGGAATGATGTCTTTAAGATCAGGCAAAGTTCTTGGATTATCACGACTTAGCAATCGTTTCAAACTCCCCCGAAAGCCAAAAATCGCACGGATTGAAGTCTGGGGAGTGTGGAGGCCATGTAACGGCCCCTGTAGGCAAACATTTGAAGTAATTTTTTTTATTCGCTCAAACAAATTCCCATGCCTT
Source organism: Cheiracanthium punctorium (assembly GCA_038373885.1). Taxonomy (NCBI): domain Eukaryota; kingdom Metazoa; phylum Arthropoda; class Arachnida; order Araneae; family Cheiracanthiidae; genus Cheiracanthium; species Cheiracanthium punctorium. The sequence continues at coordinate 736,610 of JAWZYV010014772.1, forward strand.
CATCATGTCCAACATTATGTCCACAAAATTCCATAACTTTCTCAACAATAGTTTCGTCTGTAGAAAGCTTTAAAATAGAGTCATTTAATTTCGGACACCCGGTATATGAGCACATCATCGAATTATTCTATGATCGACGAAATTTCAAATTCTTTGGCCTATAGGCATTGAGAATATTTTAAAGGACTAAAATAATTAGGCACTGTTTGAAATCGGAAACGGTGTGGATTTTCAAAATCGCTAACAGCCTGACTCACTAGACACTTCACACACGGATTAATTAGAACTCGCATATTAAAGCCATGGGCAAAATAACAAAGAAACGCTCAAAAAACTGGTGCTTAAAAGATGAAATAATTAAACCTTTGTAAAACAACATAGAAGTTCACAGACATCAGTGGCGATTTGTGACCCGTTTCAGTGGTGGGGCCCGATAAAAAAAATAGTGCCAATTAAAATTGCGAAAATATATATACATATAGAACAACCTATCCCCACGTGCACACAGCGTAAGTATTTAAAATTTCTCAAATGACAAATAATTATCGAATTTACTATACAACTTTTGCTATTTTTTACCTAGTTATGTTAAATTGAAAAGTTTACTTTATTACTAAACAAAAAGCCACATTTAAATATTTAATATTTATGTTCTTTATAGTTGCCTGTTCATAATTTTTAGATGATTTATTTATTTTAAAATAAATATCAACATATATAAAAAATACATTTATACATCGCTTTTCGTAAATCAAGAAAACAAAACAGAAAAATATCTGACTGCACTGCAAAAATACGATCACGCAAATAAAAAATGATTTCCTCCTAAGCGGAAAATTTCGCCAATAGCTACCGATTGCCGAAATTTCCCCGTACGGTCGTGTAGATCACCGTGCGAGGGCCCGAAGATCTGGGCCCAGAAGGCAGCGCCAAATAAGCCGTTTGGAAGCCAAGTTAATTCCGCGTCAGTATGGCTTTTGTGCTCAATGCCAAATATGTCAACCCGGTGAACGGAGAAGAGACGCCCAATTCAGGGCAAGCCAGCCCATGGCCCATGCATGGTTTAGATAGGGGGAAAATCGTATAACTATCGCTTTTTTAAGCGCGTTTTTTAATGGATAGTATTAAAATAGAGTAAAACGCGTGTATTTTTTTAATGAAGGTAAATTATTGAAAGAACTGCCTTACATAATAGGAAGATACTTTGATTTAGACGGTGCTTAGTCGGTGGGGCCAGGCCCCTCTGGCCCTTAATGACGAGCCGCCACTGACAGACAGTAACAACAGCAGAGTGTGGACTAAAAAAGTAAGCAAAACCAAAAATCCAAAACCTAAAGCTTTTGTTTTTCTTTACTTTGCAGTCCCCACTTTTCTAAGATTACTGTGCGTGGACTTCTGCTGAAGAAGTATGAAAATGTTTCGCTCAAAACGCGCGTCCTGGTTTAGTAACTTTTGTGTGCGTTATTTTACATAGTTTTAATTTTTTCATCATGGGTAAGATATCTTTCGCCGTGACTTTAACTCGCTCGTTACGATTAATCCAAGTGTAAAGTTTTTTTCTGAGTAAAGCCATCGATTTTTAAGTATTTGTTCTAAATTTCAAGATCTTTTCACTCGTGTAGATTTGTGTACGATATAAAAGAGCATATATCTCTTAATACACACTATGCGACGAAGTCACGTGACATTTCATAGGGACATTGGGACATATACACTATGAAACAAAGTCCTGAGACATTGCTTTGGGACTAGGGATGGACGCGAGACGCGAGAATTCTCGCATTGTCTCGCGTTCTCGCATTGTCTCGCGAGACGAGACGCGAGACGAGAAAGAAAATATTTTGCGGGACGAGACGCGAGACGAGACAGAGTCTTGTCTCGCGCGAGATTTCTCGCGAGTATTCTCGCATTTTTTTCCGTCTCGCATAAATACGATCTGAAAAGCGACAATTTGCCTGAAGCCTCTACCGTTTAACTTGCGTCTCCTTCGTTTTCGGTCCTGGTATACTATCAGCACTCTACAATACGCACAAACACGTAACATTTAAAATTAGAACAGACTAGAGATATGCAAAACACACAAAATAGAGGATAAAGAAAGAGGCGGAAAAAAAAGAAAACAGAGAAGAGTTGAAGAAAAATATTAAGTAAATAGGAAAGGCGGTACGGTATGTTCAAATCTGACCACTTTTAGACGGGGCCCGGGGCATTAAGTTTGGGCCCCCCCTTACTATCCCCTTTTTTACGCATTAAGCCCCTTTACTGAGCCCCCCTTTTTTAAGCATTTTAACCCAGTTTTGACCGCTGTTGTACTCGAAAATTGCATTTCAGTTAACTGTAGTTTTTGTACTTTAATCAAATCGTATTTATCACCCCAAAAAAATATCTCTAACTTGATCTAGTGATAGACAATTAGGTAATACCTATATTATAGAGGAAATTCAGTTTTTTCCCCCACAATTACTATTTCAGTACATATGAATTTATAATTTAGATAAACGGGATATATATGGGCCCCCTTTTTCTTCAGGGGCACCGGACTACCGCCCCCCTTGCCCCTGTGATAATCGGGTTTCGGGTATATCAGAGAGAGATTAGAAGTAAAGCAACTTGCATTCGCATTGATGCTTAGTCTGAGTAGGTTGAAATATGGTTGAATATCCTTGTACCGATATTATCCTCAAACTTTCCCGCACGTTGCGGCGTGCGTAGGGCAGGGGGGGGGGCGCCCACCCTGGTAATAACTTTCTAGGGGCGGTTAAATCCCTATTGTTGGCCTATTTTAAAGAGATTAAAATGAAATTTTTTATTCTTATATATTAATATCGGACGGAAAGAAATGCAAGCAATTTTTTTAAAAACTATTTCTCTTTTCGTTTATATTATCATGTTTTCCCTTCCTTCGGCTTGCAAAACAATTATAATTTTTTTTCCTCCCTATCATTTTATCTTGCAGTTGGGTTCCTATTCTAAAATTATCTTCCCCTGTTAGATGTCTTTTCATTTAAAAAAAAATCCACACTGGATATACATTAGGAGGATTATGGTTTAATTTTTCTGTAAACAGGGCGACCATAACGACTGTTGTACTATCGCTAAAAATTATTGTGGAAAAGTACAAACGGATAGTCGTCAACAAATTAACTGTTCAGTAATTTAAAATATAAACAAAAAATAAGACGTCTATTAACCAACTGAGATACTATAATGAAATCTAAAAATGCACACACGGTAATGTTATTGGAAATATTAGGCAAATAATTATAATTATCGTTAATATAATCTTGTTTTCATTAATATAAAAATTACACATATTTTAGAGACTTGAAATTGACGTTAAAGTAAATATTAGAGATTTAATAAAGACTAAAAGTGTTCTGTTTATAATTTTTCAAGGGCTATCTTACAACCAACTGAACGATAAGTAATTCTAATTTGTGTTAATATATCCCGCAGTAATTTCAACAAAGGAGATTACTTGAACTTAAAAAAAAAAAAAAAAAATCTGTTTTGTCTCATGCAGATATGATTTTAGTAAATATTCGCTACTTCTCGTATGAAAAGCGGGTGCGCAGCTATTTTAAAACAAACGGTTGTCGATTTCATGTAGTGTCTGAGGTATTTAATCCAACAACTTGAACAGTATGATGTAGAACTACAGTATGATGTAGAAATAACACATTTTGAAAGTCGGGAGTTTCTCTGCAAACCGCTAAGCTTTTCACTTTCTGATCGCGAATGACACTGACGTAGTTTTTTGAGTCATTATATTGCAATGATGCCAGGTTAATACTCATGACGCAAACTTTACATCAAGAGTCAAATAATTTTGCTTTTATTTTAGATTCCACATCACTGGAATTAATTGAAATACTCATGTTAGGAAAATTTTCGTTTACTACAGTGCGAAGAACGGGCACGCAGGTAGTAAATAAAAATAAATACTATATTTTCGCTGTGACATTATATATACGTATTAAATCTCAATTTCTTTTACTTCAAATGCCGATATATGCTGATATAGTTATTAATATATCTACTAATGTGGCTATATGTAAGTAATTGTTATTATTAATATTAATTTTCAATAAAATCCCAATAATAAGTTAGTATAAAATGGTAACGAAATCGCAGTCCTTAATTTTGCGAGACTCGCGAGACGTCTCGCGTCTCGCGCGAGACAAGACAGCAATTTCTTTGCGAGACGCGAGACGAGACACAGTGTTTGCGAGACGAGACGAGACGCGAGACAAGACAGAGGTTTACCACTGCGAGACGAGACGAGACAGCCCCGATTCTCGTCTCGCACGTCTCGCGTCCATCCCTATTTGGGACAGTCACATTACTTGCTCATGGTACACATTTAGAGACATAGTTGCGGAACACATATCTAAGGGCAATTTGTCCCAAAATTTGTCCGTGACAATTTGTTTTGGAATTTCCAAGGATATTCCACAACATTTGCACGAGTTTCGGGACTGCCGTGATACGCAAGTCTCAAGTTCTCCATCAAAACGGGGAACATTCAACAATGTTGCGCGACATTTTGTGGCCTACACCTGCAAAACTGAGTGACTAAAGAATACGATTTTGTGTTTTAATAAGCCTACACGAAGTTCATCTGCCTATGGAGTTGTGTGTATGTGTGTGTGGGGGGGGGGAAGAGGAGTGCATTGGTTGGAGAACTTTTTAAGGGGTTCTGACGCGTTTTCATGTTGCATCAAGGGGAAAATGACCAAATTCCAGAACGTTAGATTGACAGTCACTAAAACTGTTTTATTTTCTCTGTAGCTTGGTTGTATAGTACTTATTGCTTTGCTGCTTACTAGATCTGTTCATTTATTTCATTTTTTCAAGAACAGGTATTTGCAGATCACGTATTTGACACTACTAAGGCTAGAAATCTTGGCTATTTTATTAGGCGGCCGACATAACCCCCAATAAAGGGACGGAGGAATTAAAAATTCAAGACAGCAATCGGACCCAGGTCCAAATTGATAGGACGGTTCGCTAGCCACTACACCACCTGGTGGCAGGTCAGTTTACATTAATCTATGTATCTCGTTTCTTTCTCGGTAAAAAAAAAAAAAAAAAAAAGAAATGCTGAATGTTTAGACAGCGTTTAAATAACGCCACTCCCGTCTGTGAAACCTATGACATTCCAGCAAATTAAATAAATGTCTTATTTACAATAATGGATTCGGACTTCTACATATGCAGTATCGCTGGCTCTGGCTTTAAAAATGAGCCTGAAACCCTCTCTCATACATACATTTCTTTGAAAGAAAAACCTCTACTTTGTGTAGAAATTGATCGAGGCAAATTTCACAGAGTAGCTTAGTCTTTCGGCTGATTCAGCATTTTTGTTTGTCAACTAGCTTGAATATAGGGCCTTTTACATCTTTTTAAGAGATTAAACGAGGTATTTTGTAAGTATGTGCTCAGACCTCCTTCAACAAAGAATACCTTTACCCTGCCGAGAAAGACAAGCATTTGCTCACTCTTTTTCATCTATTAATAGCTGCTTTGGAAGAAAAAATAAATAAATGCAGGAGCTAGTCAAGCACGTGGACAGCGAAATCTTTTTAATAATGTACATTCTTCTCTTCAAAAACTTTAACGAAAGCTGAAGAAATTAATCTCCGTTTCAGACATTACAGTGGTATAGAGAAAAAAAATGGCGTAATATAAAAAATGTATCCGGCTTCAGAGATGTTATTCAGTGAAAAACTAATTTTCAGCACAATTTGACTCAACAACGACAGCTGGACAAAAAAAGTTGTTTGGTTTACTTCAAACTTTGACACTGACATTGCATACAGGATGACATTAAAAAAATGTATAAGTTTTCTTTAAATAAAAGAATGTTCTAAGTATTCAAACCTGAGTTTTTTTATATGTTGCCCAACAGAGTTGAAATGTTCATCATTTTAGTTTGCCCTGCACGGTGTTTAAATTGCCAAAAATATGTGAAGCTTGCAGAATTAGTCGGATAGCCTCTGTTTTTAAGATTAATTCTAGAAAGAAATGCCTTAGTAAATTACTATTATTGTTTACTTTAACTGTATAGAATGCAGTTAAATGTTTATAGAAAAAGGCAGTTATATTTGAAAATGTTTTTCATACTATCGATTCAGCAAAATTTAAATTTCTTCTTATTAGATTGGAAAAAAAATGATACTGCAAAATTTTAAACTGTTTTATTTTTCTTCCTAATGGCCAGGTCAGCGACTTACTTCAGGCTTGACCACAAAGAGTGCCGCAGAGGGGCATGCCCGAGAAGCATGCGGGGCCCCAGGCGAAGCGCAAGAGCGGGGCTATTTTCTATCATGTCTTACGTAAGTTACTAAGTTTTAATTCTCGGGTTTTTTCGGGATACATCGCAACCATCTAACAAACTCGGTCTTATGTGTTAGCAAAAAAATGGCCCAGGAGCGGGACCTTTTTAAGTGCGGGGTCTTAGGCGATCGCCTACATTCACACACCCCCTTGGGTCGGCCCTGGCCGCAGATGTTGGTCACTTCATTATAGGGACGCTACGGAACAACGTTGCCTCCTATGAGCGGTCTAGTAATTTTGAACGAATTGCAGATGATAGACCTAGCACCTGAAATCGGCGTACCCCAGAGGCTTCGCTTAAACATGGAGGACACAGGAGACACGAAAAGATTTTACGTGCACCGTGTCCTATTATGCATTTTTACTGAAAAAAAAATGAAATAATCAAAAGTTAATTAAAGTCAGATACTTCGTTTAACTTAATAAAAATTGCTCTTTAACCCTCCAAGCGGCTGAGACATAAAATCCCGTCAACTTGAGTGAACTACGCTCATAGACCAGGTACAATCTCTCGCAAAAGTAGTTGAGTATAAGTCAATTTTCCTATGTCAGTTTCATATTTAAAAAATTGTTTTTTGTAAAAGTGAATGGTGATATTATTAATAAGGGCATTTCATATTTCTTTTCAATTTTGCGTTTTTTTTCAAAGATAAATTAGTTATTATCAAGACTAAAATAGGAAATTTGGTTACACTGAAAAAAAAAAAGGTTTTGTTGGTTCAACAAAATTATCGTTGGATCTATTTCAAAGAAATATTTTTGTATGATCAACAAAAATGCTTGTTACTTCAACAAAATATTTTGTTAATTTAACAAAAATGTTGTTAAACCAACAAAATTATTCGGTTGGAATAGCGCCAACCAAATTTTTGCTGAATCAACAAAATTTTGTTAAATTCATCAAAAGATATTTTTCCGTGTATTAATCGAATACATTTTTGAGTGCGTGTACCTGGTCTACGTTCGTAGTCCACGCATCTAACGGACCTTTAAAATAGTGTAAGAAAGCACACACTTTGAACATTATATACACCACCACGACACGCTTTATATCCTTCTCTTCACGAATTAATTTCCTCTTTCTCCATCTCAAAGAAATAACAATTTAAGAGAGAGAGAAAAAATGTAAGAGAAGGAACAATGCACTTCTTACACAACCGTAAGAAGCCTTAGTACCTAAACACTAGATAAGAAACCATTAGTGCAGTCCACTCCCTGTTGCCGCATAATAAATAAACAAAATCCCCCTGATAAAGCTGGCCCAAAGAACGGGAAGAAAAGTCAAGGAGAGCATGAATAACTTAAAAACGGAATTTTCATTCATAAAATATTTTCCCTTCATAAACCTATCGTATGCACCTTGCAAAAATTAATGGCCGCAGCAGGCTTCACTGAATATTTCAAAAATGGCGTCCTTAAAAAAATCTAATAAATATATAAGAGATAAAACAATGCTTTTCTCACTTTCAAGAGATTCTCTTCGAGACTGGGAGGTATAAAATGAGTAAGTAAAGTATATAATTTTTTCCTCAGGATGAAGATGTGAGAAAATATACAGGGTGCTTGTAGTTAAAATTCCCCTACAAACAGCCTTCTGCAACTGTAATCCGTGAGCAGACTGCTACCAACTTTAGCATGCGGTCTTTACACGAGATGCGCTTAAGGGAATTTTATAGAAAGTTTAGTTAAAAAAATGTGCACTAGATGGCACTTTGCATGGTGAAATCAGCTCAAATATGACCCACATTAGTGAATAAATGCCCAAAAACTATTGAATTAATGTTAAAATTGTTCGTATATTTCGAATTAGCCATTTCCATCATTAAATTAGCCGTTTTACAAGTAAAACGCCACCTAGTGGAGATTTTTTGAACTTTTTTTTCGAAATTTCTTGAACGCATATCATGTATTGCCAATCTACCAATTTTGGTTACAATCCGTTCACCCGTTATAGCTCTGTTCATAGGGGAAATTTAACTATAACCATCCTGTATATTCATCTCCTAGGAGCGCAGACTAATAAACAACAGGATTGTCCTGCTTATTGTTGCAAAAACCTCTGCTTGTTTCCTGGGTTTGTCGTTCTAAAGTCCAGTAGGTGTAGAAAGTTCTAGTAAAGAGTCCACTTGTCAGGATGGAACAGGAACTTTATTTCTTCTAGAACTTCGCCGAACAATCAGCTGTACAAAATTCACAAGCACAATTAAACAGTCATGTGCTTTTAACAGTCCGGTTTAGGGATGGACGCGAGACGAAAAATCGGCGTCTCGCGTCTCGCAAAACAGCCGAAAAGCTTTGTCTCGTCTCGCAAAAATCCCTATATGATACTGTTAAAAATACTTGTCTCGTCTCGCAAAAAAGCTATAAATCTCTTTCTCGTCTCGCAAAAAGTCGTCTCGCGTCCATCCCTAAAGTCCGCTCAGTACAGAAGCTTTCACAAATGCTGTATTTCTTACACAAAATAAAACAATTCCACAGGTAAAAATTCAGTGGAAATATACGAGGGATATCGCACACAGTCCTTCAAGACACAGCAATGAAGAATTTATACTCAGCACTTAAAAGCGCAGCTTGAAAAAGTCAAGCAGAAATACCGCTTCCATAGTTCAATACAATTCACAGAGCAAAGCAGCGTACTCTTGGTAGCTCGATCCACTCTGACTGGAATCGTCTGTCATACCTGTATTTATAGGTGACAAAGAAGCTTCAAGGAGCTTCTGGAAGAATGTATCTCTCGAAGATTCCACATAAATCGGGAATTTTGATTACGTCATAGAAGAGAAATATTAGGCTATTGTGCATGTTAATGCAGGAAAACCAACTTTGCAGCTCTGTTGGGAAAATCGCGCCAAATGACGAAAATGTCGCCATGCTTGGCGGCATTTTCGTCATTTTGACGACAGCTGGCTGTGCCAGCACAGCCAGCAGTCGTCAAAAAAGGGTCTCTAGATCTGTGGCACGCGATGAACGTTTCGATCGTCCGCCATCTTGCTGGTAGTTAAGACGAGCGATGGCAACGGCTGCCCTTTATTTCAGCATTGGGCAATCTATCCAGCTGTTCTCGCATTCTTTCATTTTTCAGCATTTCCCATTTTTCAGCGTTAAAAATAATCGTGACCAATTTTTTACGGGAAATGACGTGCTAAAAAGTAAAGGATTCTCGTGGAGCTATGTCACCCGCAACTAATTTTTATAGAAATGAAATCTATTCTTCGTGACTGGCAACAGTCAAAACGTCAGAGTTTGGTGTTCCCAGAGCGGGAACACAGCGCATTAAAGGGTTAAAAGCAGCAAAACTATGCACTTTTCGCACAATCGTAAGAAGCCTTCCTACCTAAACACCAGATAATAAACCATTAACCCAGTCCACTGGCTGCTCCTTCATAATAAATGAAGAAACGCCACCACCTAAGTCGGCCTAGAAGAATGGAAAGAGAGTGCAAGGAGAGTACGACGAGAACAGCTGAGAAAGAAATTCTGCATTCATAACGCTTTTCTTTTTCTTTTTTGTTCAACCACCTATCGCAAGCACCTTGCAAAAAATTAATGGCCTTGCCAGGTTTCACTGAACGGTTTAAAAAATGACATCGCTAAAAATTGAATAAATTGCCAGAAAGGAGATAAGACAATCCTTTTCAGCTCTTGGAGAAAATATCTTCGGAGATTGTGTGGTGGTATATAGATGGTGTGAGTAAATCCGTGCAAAGTATTTTTGTTTTTGTTTTCTCCTGCATTCAGGAGGAGTAGGTATGTGTCAGATTGTGTTTATTTTTTCAAAATGTTTTCGATAAAAATAAGTTAACTAGAGGATTAATTGTGTGTTCAATGGTATTAAATAATATTAGTTTATAAAAAATTCGTCGTAGGGGAATTAACTTTCTCAGTGGAGGTCTGCATAACTAGTACTCACGACTGAAACATTGAAAATAACAGTTATATTGAAATTCATGAAATCATCTGTACATAAACGAATCAATAAGGATTTAATAATTGAAATAATTTTCTAGAATGTCAAAAATACATGCAATCTATTATGCTTAAATTAACCAGGAATTTATAGAAAACTGTTCGTGTATACGGAAAGAAACGTGTAATGTGTCATTTTTAGTGTAAATACACTATTTTTTTTATGTAAATAACATTGAGGTTTTCCTTCAAAGTTGATAAAACTACCCCAGATCTTATCTGAATAGAGCCGGATAGTAGTCAGAGAATAATTGGTGGATGGCAATTTAGTCGTAAACCCAAATAGAGTCGGCAGTCAGTTCACCCTGAATCTAAATCTGATTCTGTCAAATAATTTATTTGGTATTATGCATATCTGAATGAAAATTTAGATGTTTGATGAAGAATGAATGAAGATTGTATAGTTTTTTTACATTGAATTCAAACAAATAACAAGTTTTAAATCCCAATACAGCTGTACCCTTGCATTGCCGTTGGGAACTTCAGCCCATCATTGAACTCGGATTTAACATCATCACTGAAAAATTGCAGTGAAGGAGACCCTCCTTCCATTGGCGTAAGTGGGGAGGATAAGCCCACTCTTGAAAAATTACTTTTTCTGTTGCAAGAATAGGAGATGAAGTCCCCTAGGATGGTCTAAAGCCTACCCAGTTACGCAAATGCCTCCTTCTATGAGCATTGTTATTTCCGAACAGGGATCTTCGATAGCCGCTTGAGCAATCGCTGGGTTTAGGTGGAGCATTCAGACACCTTAGATGCATAACAACTGACTTCGCGATTACAAAAATTAATTGAAATGTAATGACACATCTGTCTAAATGTTTTGCCATATACTTATCGTCTTGAAACTTTTTTCTGAATCAGCCGCTGATTGGGGGACGTACACTCTTAGAAAAACTCGTCTTTATCCATTAATTTATCCATCCTTTTACAACAAACAATTCCATACTCAACGGAAACGTAATATTTCGGTGAATTCTTCTTTTCGAAATCTGAAGAACAGGGAAAAAAATTGAATTGAATGTGAAGAAGTTTCTTCAATGATATGAGAAAAAAAGAAATGGATATTCTTCAAATAACGGAGATATTCCGAAAAAAAATTTACGTGAATTGAAGAAATAACCTTTGAGAGTGCGTCTTCATATGCTAATTTATTCCTCATTTTTCAACTCATTTGCCTACTCCTAGGAAACGTTAAATTTCCATGAATGTTTTCCGAAGATCTGAAGAAGTGAAAACAGATTTCTTCAACTGTCGGGAGAAAAAAGAAACGGATGTCCGTCAAATAACGGAGTATTTCGGTAGAAACTGCTGACAGTAAAATTCCGCTGAATTGATGAATAATTTTTGAGAGTAGTTTTATTGCTTAACGCACTCACTCAAAGTCACCTAGATACGCAAATGGTTGAAGGGCCATGTCATTTTTCGAGATGACCTTAAAAGTATAAACGATCCATAATCTAGAACACTAATTTATTCCTCATTTTTCAACGATTAATTTCCGTACTCCTTGGAAACGTTATATTTCCGTGAATTCTTCCCGAACATCAAGAGGCAAAAAAAGCTCTTCAACTGACAGGAGAAAAAAGAATCGGATATTCGTCAAATAACGGAGACATTCCGGCAGCACTACTGACAGTAAAATTCCCGTAAATTGGAGAAACAATTTTTGAAAGTGTAGTTTTATTATTTGACACACTCGCACTGCCTCACCTATAGAGACACCAATGGCTAAAGGACTGTCTCTTTTCTCGAGATGACTTTAACACTTTAACGCGCAGTGTTCCCGTTCTGGGAACACCAAACTCTGACGTTTTGACTGTTGCCAGTCACGAAGAATAGATTTGATTTCTATAAAAATAGTTGCGGGCGACATAGCTCCACGAGCATCCTTTACTTTTTAGCACGTCACTTCCCGTAAAAAAAATTGTCAACATTCTTTTTAACAACACTGACATCTGCCGAAAAATGGAAGAATGCGAGAACAGCTGGATAGATTACCCAATGATGAAAAAAGGGCAGCCGTTGCCATCGCTCGACTTAACTACTAAAGATGGCGGGCGATCGAAACGTTCATTGCCTGCTACAGATCTAGAGACCCTTTTTTGACGACAGCTGGCTGTGCCGGCACATTGCTGGTAGCCACCTATCCGCCGCTGCACACCGCCATCTTGCTGGTAGTTAAGTCGAGCGATGGCAACAAAAGCCCTTTTTTTCAGCATTGGGAAAGGGTTGCGCCTCAAAGGGTTAAAAGTGTAAACGAGCCCTAACCAAGCCCGCATAAAAGTCACTCTTCGTTTCGAAGGCTAGATCCCCGGAGATGTCAAATAAATTACGTCACATTTCTCGTTATTAATGAGCAATTAAATGCACGGCCCCGTCAGGAAAGATGACACAGGTGAAGCCTAATTAAGCAAAATATACACAAACTGTCTCCATGTTCGAAGGTGATGATGATGAGCTTCTCAAGGACGAGTCTACCTGCTTGATAGAGAGAATTTTGGTGAAGAGCAAGTGGAAAGTTTGCTAGACTTTTCGATTATTTATTCTCATTTGCTTGAATGGTTATTTATGTACTTGTTAGAAATAGACAAATGTGTTATTCTGATTTAGGTGAATGCATTCCAATTTTATTTACTAATTGTCGTTTATCATCCTTTTTTACTTTTCTTAGATAGGAAAATGATAATTTGTGATTCAGAATGTGTGGAATGATTGAAATGATTATGGATGAAAACATATGGGATGGTTGAAAATAACTAGTGTATCAGCAAAGTTTATTTTTCAGTTAAATGAGTATTAATATTTAGCCGGCCAGGTGGTATAGTGTCTAAAGAACCATTCTATTACACCTTAAATCTGGGTTCATTTTCCCCTTAGGTACTCTTTTTATGTGGAGAGATATTCTCTCCACATATATGGGCCTGATCCTGCTCATATATATTTTATTTCTATTGAAAATTAATCGTAATTACCAAAAATAATTCTTTTAATTTGTAGAGCAAGAAATAATGCATAGTTTATTTTTTAGTTTGAAATTTACCGACAAGTGTAATAGTAAACCTGGACCGGCATTTTTTTTCATATAAAAATAAATAAATAGAAAAGTAAAATAAAACTAAAAGCAAGAATCCACATAATTATTATTTTTTCTCGCTGTATCATTTGTATTCATCGTAATTCGGTATTAGGTCTTATATTTCCGCTAATTAATCACATTCAAAAGGACCCTATTAGTACATCCCAAACGTTCAAACTTGAGTATTCACGCTGCAGCATTCACACAATGTTACCAACAAACCTCTTGCTTATTTTTTCTACATCCTCTCACTCACTTGTGACTGCACAGTCTGAGATCAGATCTTGTCACATCGCCACTAATTATACTCATTTAAAAATGCCCATGTCACAACATATCTCAAATGCTTTCATCTGCATACAGTGTTACTAAGTTAAATGAACTTCTTTTATTTCCTTTCAAAAATTAACGTTTAAATTAATTTATTGCACCTATTAATATGCAAAATGAATTGTCTTAATGCTTTATATTTCAACAACTTAATTTGTGAATTTTTTTTTTTACTTCGATGTTTAGAAACAGATCATAAACATACTGAAAACATACCTACTTTTACAGTTTTGTAATTCATGTAAAATTTACTGACTAAAATGCTTTTGTTGTGGTATTTGCAATGAAACGATTATTTTTACTTTTGTATAACTTTAAAATATACCTGTAGTGTACCAAAGTATTAGTGAAATGTTTGCGAACTGTTCAAGCTGAGAACTTTTAAAAAAAATTATTAACATTCTTGCAAAGTTAACCTACAAAAAGAAAAAAAAAAACCACCATGTGCTGCAATATCCAATGTTGTGACTGCGGAAGGACAAAATATAATTTCGTGTTAAAATATTAATTAAATATCATAAACCTTTCAGATTTTTAAAAATTATTTTATGCTTACGTTATTCTAGAGAAAAATAATCAAACATGATTTTAAATATACTACATTTATTGCAGTATATTAATTTACAGATTAATTTACATAGCTTTTATTGGCATGCTACTGTTCTAGAACGCTGTCGTACAAAGGGTTAACTTACAAAAAAAGTAAATTATCGTATTTTAGTGCTAGTCACAAGTATACACTAACGAAATCTTTAGTGTTACCAAAATTCCACTCCTAGTTGCAAAATTTTGGTGATTTAAGTAGAAAATGAAATAAAAAGTAATTTTTAACTCGTTAGTAGCAATATTTCACGAAATTGGAAAGAAAAACCTCTTACTTTCTTTCGAAAATCAACCAATTAATTTATTTAAGCTTTCATAAAAAAAATGAATTTTTTACACGCAAAAATTGAGACATTTTGGTGCTGAACACAAATATCCATTAACAAAATCGTCTCGTTTTACCATATTTCGACTCTTATCAACAAATCTTTTGACAGTTAAATAAAAAATTAAATAGGTTAATTAAAAAATAAGAAGTTTTAACTGGATAGTAGTGATATTTAAAAAAAAAAAAACGAGGATTTTTTTCATTAATTTTTATCGCAGTTACATCCTCATACATACATGCCTTTAGTGCAATCTTTTCACATCGCTAATTAATCACATTCAAAAGTGCCTTTAGTGTAATTTTCTCACATCGTCGCCAATTAAACACATTCAAAGCATTCCAATAAAAACGCCTTCCTTTACACATCTCGCCACCTGCACAGACATATTGTTCCCAAGATACAACGACTTTTCCAAATTTGTTTGGAATGTTAATATTTATTTTTTTATTTAATATTTCAACGAACAAAACGAATTGTTTAATCCTGTAAACCAGGAAAATTGAGGCATTTTAGTGTTCAACACAAATATTCACTATCAAAATTATTAGTTTTACACCAAAATTCGATTTTTACCAACGAAGCTTTTATCAGTTAAATAAAAATAAATATTCAACTTTATAGAAGTTATATTAAAATATAAATTCATTTATCAATTTCTTACCTTAAAATCAACCATTTAATTTATTTAGCCTTTTAATAAACAAAAAGAAGGCTTTTTTTCTAAACCCAGGAAATTGGAACTTTTAGTACTGAACTTAAATATGCACCAAAACAAAATCACTGGACCCTTTACAACAAAAACTTTGTTACTTATACATAAAATAAAATGAAATTACGTTTTAACTGGATAGTACTAATATTTAACAAAATAAATAAGTAAAGTAAGGAATTATTTGACTATTCTTATCGCAATTATGCCCTCACACACATATTTTCATTTAGAATAATAAGATTAAATATTCTCATTTCGTCGTTAATTATCCACATTCAAAAGATTCCAATTGATACATTTTTAATTTGTACATAAGTACTGCTGCATGTGTACAAACTATTTAAAAAACAAAATGAGCGTCTTTAACTGAACACAAACATCGGCTAACAAAATGACTCATTTTCCCAAAATTTCACACCTATCAACAAAATTTTGCCAGTTACGAAGCAGAATATACTGGCAAGTTTTAACTGAATGGCAGCAATATTTAAAACTTCTGAAAAAAAAAAAAGTTTTTATAAAGCAAAATGAACTTTTCTCAATTGAACAGAAATATCTACAAACAAAATCATTCTTTTTTTCGAAATTCGACTTGACCAGCGAGAATTTGTCAAATGTAAAACACACTGAAATAGCAGGTCTTAAATGAATAGCAGCAATATTTTTAAGGGGGGAAAAAGACAGGGAGTTACTGGATTAATTTGCTGTCGCAATCACACCCTTCACACATACCTGTCCTTAGCGTAGTTCGCAATCACATATTCTCACATCCTCGCTAATTAATCACATTCAAAAGAAGCTATGTCAACAACGCATCCCAAAATACTTTGCACACAAGGTCAGTAAGAACAGTGATATCCTCAGATTTTTGTCAAATATAAAACAAAATAAAATGACTTGTTTTAACTGAATAGCAACTATATTAAAAAAGGGGGAATTTACTGGATTAATTTTTTATCGCAATCACACCCTTCACACATACCTGCCCTTAGCGTAATCCGAGATAACATCTCCTCGCATCCTCGCTTAATTAATCACATTCAAAAGGATCCCTGCCAACAACATATCCCAAAACGCTTTGGCATTGCACACAAGATCAAGAACTTTGATATCAATAAGAACATTGAATATCAGCAAGAACTTTGTCTAATACAAAACAAAATAAAATTACAGGCCTTAACTGAATAGAAAGAATTTTTAAAAAAGCGGGGAATTATACTGGATTAATTTTTTATCGCAATCACACCCATCACACATACCTGTCCTTAGCGTAATCCGAGATCACATCTTCTCGCATCCTCGCTAATTCATCACATTCAAGAGAATCCATGCAAACAATATATCCCAAAACGATTTCGAATTGCACACATGATCAAGAACTTTGATATCAATAAGAAAATTGAATGTCAACAAGAATTTTGTCTAATACAAAACAAAATAAAATGACAACTGTATAGCAAGAATATTAAAACAACGAGGGGAATTACTGGATTAATTTTTTTTATCGCAATCACACCCTTCACACAAACCTGTCCTTAACGTAATCCGAGATCACTTCTTCTCGTTATCTCGCTAATTAATCATATTTAAAAGAATCCATGTCAACAATGTATCCACAAACATGTTTTCGTTTTGTATACAAGATAAAGAACTTTGATATCAATAAGAACACTGAATATCAGCAAGAACTTGGTCTAATGCAAAACAGAACAAAATGACAGGTCTTAACTGAATAGTAACAATATTAAAAAAACGAGGGGAATTATACTTGATTAATTTTTTATCACAATCACACCCTTCACACATACCTGTCCTTAGCGTAATCCGAGATCACATCTTCTCGCATTCTCGCTAATTAATCATATTTAAGAGTCCATGTCAACAATGTATCCACAAACATGTTTTCGTTTTGTACACAAGAACTTTAATATCAAAAAGAACATTAAATATCAGCAAGAATTTTGTCAAATATAAAACAAAATAAAATGATAGGTCTTAACTGAATAATAACAATATTTAAAAAAAAAACGATGGGAATTACTGGATTAATTTTTTATCACAATTACACCCTTCACACATACCCGTCCTTAGCGTAATCCGAGAACACATCTTCTCGCATCCTCGCTAATTAATCACATTCAAAAGAATCCATGTCAACAACGTATCCACAAAAACGCTTTCGCTTTGCACACAAAAACAAGAACTTTGATATCAATAAGAACATTAAATATCAACAAGAATTTTGTCAAATATAAAACAAAATAAAATGACAGGTCTTCTTAACTGAATAGCAGGAATATTAAAAAAAAAAAAAAAAAAAAAAAACGATGGGAATTACTGGATTAATTTTTTATCACAATCACACCCTTCACAAATACCTGTCCTTAACGTAATCCGAGATCACATCTTCTCGTATCCTCGCTAATTAATCACAATCTAAAGAATCCATGTCAACAACGTATCCACAAAAACGCTTTCGCTTTGCACACACATCCGCACTGTTGCGCTCACACCACTCCACTAAAAGAAGATCCGAAACTCTCTGCAACTTCTCTCCACTCGAAAGGGAGATATAAAAAAAAGTATTATAAAAAAAATACCAAATGAAAAATAAAAAAAAACACACGATGTGAACGTAAACACGGTTTCTAACTGCCGGGTACGAATAGGAAAGAAAAAAAAAAGTTGTTCTTGTTGGGACCCTCCGTCTAAGGGACTTATTATTGGACTTTTTATTTAGTTGTTGATTCCCTCGTGGCTGGTCTTCCCCACCCCCTTGTTAAAAGGACTCTTTCATCCCCTCTTTCATAAGCCGACGAGTGAAAATGTGTTTGCCACTCCAGGTTGTTTATCGCTCGTATATAGAAATGATTGCATGCAACCTGGCTGCTTACGAATATGTGCTGGTTGTATGTAAGATGTAATCGTTTATCATAAATAGAAAAGATATGTATTAGGATGAAAAAGGGAAAGAGCACGTTTGAATATTTTATTTATTTGTGTATTTTCAAAATCGACAAATTTAGAGCACACACACACACACAAAATAAATAAACAAATAAAAACAGGTATCTTCATTGGGAATATTGGGCAGCTGAGGGGCCCTAGAATTCCAAGGAATGTTACATGAGAATACCAAAAACTTACTGAACAAATCAGGAAAGCTCAACTAAATTGTATTATTCAGTATAAATAATTCTGTAAAGTTGCGATATTTTCATGTAACGTTTCTTCGAATTCCAGGAAACTTTAGAAGCCCATTATTTCTAAGGAGTGTTCCTGTTTGTTTGTTTTTACAGTTTGGGTCATTTTTAAGTGAATTATGCGTGTTTTTTAAGCGAATTGTAAGAGAAATATTCATAGAAAAACTGGTTGAAGTTTTCAGATAGGAATGTTTATTTTCAATATGTTACTTGTGAGTAACTTTTTCCATTATTTCCAAGGATTGTTAATGTTTTTTTAATATTGAATTCTAATTAAAATTATCATATTTTAAATGTTATACGAGAGAAGAACCTATTATTTCCTCACCAAATGTTTCAAAAGCTAATGACTTTTTAAAGAATTTAAATGTGTGTGTGTTAAAACTTTCAAAATTTAACTTATTTATTTATTTCTTCTAATGGCTCCTTGCTTTGTAACATCGGGATTTGACTAACAACAAGGAGCGAAGAATTGGCCACTTTAAGATGGAGGCACCTAATAGGTGGACCAACATAACCTCCCAAGGAGGGACTTTTTATTACTGCATACTGTACGTACAGTACTATACTTTATGTCTCTCTCTCCTACTGATTATAAATTTTGTTCATTTAAGAAACTGTACAGTGCTGCGCAGTATTATGTTCAATAACACTGCTTCTTTTTAATGAATTGTTTATTCATTATGTGGGAAACAGTTGAAATATAGCTAGGGAATGGCAGAATAGGGAATAAAACAATTTGAGGATTGCTTATAAGTGTCTAAAATAATTGTGTATATGTTTCGAAAAGTTGTAGCTATACCCTATTTCACAGCGTGAAATTTGCAACTATACGGGTGATGTTGGACAACGCCTCCCAGATTTAGAAAGCCTTTCAACTCCTACGTCACCAAGCTTTGACGTCATCATTAGGAGTACAAATAAAAGTTTAATTTTCACCCCCCCAAAAATATTAAAAATTTCTGGTGAGTGCTACATATATTTTGCACATTTTGACTTTCTCAGGATTACAAAACTAGTCTGTATGTACGATACACAACGACAATGCTTGCTTGAAGCATCGATCTTCGGGATTCAAGTTTAGCAATTGTATGTTTCTAAACACAAGTCAAGTACATCTCAAGGATTGTACATTACTAGCTTTGACCTTAATATTTAGGAATAAAATCGTTAACTACATGAAAAAAAATTAATAAAATAACGTATTTTTTATATAATTCTCCATTTAAAAAATAATCTTTTTTTTAAACTTTTTAAATTGACTCGCATTTTTCAAAATTTGACTGTTACTTTTATCGATAGTGAGTCAGCCTCACTGAGATTTTTAAGTCTAGCGCGAGCACTGAGTGGCCAATGTAAATTGCAAAAAAATATTCAAAATAAGGTCGAAAAAAAGATTACACCATGAAAAAACTCCTCTGGTTAATTTTCAAAAAGTTATACTTTTAAAATTTGTATACGACCTCCGAAAAAAAAAAATTCCTAATTAGTAATATGTGCGCCTCATACACTATTGAAATGACATACAAAATTTGAGAATTACATCCTAAAAAGCGTCAGAGATAAGAAGATAAATATAAAGCTTACTTAAACCAATTTTCAATGACTCTTAGAGGTAAAACATCGCTTCCAATGATCGCATTAGGGTTCGTGCAGAAATTACGAAAAAACATTTTATTTTCCGCTCTAGCAATAAACATTTACATTCAAAATCACGTATAGGCCCCGATCATCTTTCTTTTAACGATATCTCTGAGTCGTTTTATGATAAAAGGCTGAAATTTTGTTCATCACCTCGTTAGTGTATGGGGCACATTTCACTAATTGGGTATTTTTTTGTAAGGGGCTCGTATGCAAATTTAAACAGTCTAACTTTTTGTAAAGGAACGAGAGACCTTCTTTTTTCGGCACTTTTCACTTATGGTGGAACTGAACCTAACAATGCCAATGAATATGGCTTATAAGATTACGTTAAGAACTTCGTTTTATTGAAAATTTGGATAGACAGAATACATTCCTTGCTCAGATGAAAATACGTATATAAAAATATTGGAATTCCTATTTTGCATAATTGAAAGAAATTCTAATATACTGTCACCTACATTAAAAATCAGCACTTACTTTAAAATAAGCCCTTAAAGTGTTTTATGGTATTATCATCTCACATCTATGTTGCCCTTGTCTCCACGACCCAAAAACCCAATGAAAAGGAACTAAAAAATTTGGAATAACTTCAATGTTATGTTAACTTTGATCCTTTGAAATATTTAACTTCAAAAGTTGCCTAAACTCAGTGTCATGCGAACTAACTTTAAAGGTCAATTATTCCTTTATCATCCTGGCGTTCTTCTGAACATACATATTAAACCCGTGTTCAACAAAACTTCTAGCACCCTCCGCTTTCTCCCTTCTTCGTGAGAAACTGCCTGAACTTTTTCTATGTGAAAATGGCTTCTCATTTTTACTTTCTTGGAAACGCTGAATTTGTTAAATCGACATTTTTAAAGAATTATGATTTTTTTTTAACATTACAGTGTCACATACATTAAAACTCTTATTGGTCCTGTTTTTTAAAATCATCTTTGTAAATATGGGAACCTATCCATTTACTAGTTTTCAGTGATATTCAGGGTTTTTTTTAGCTCCAAAGGAGAGTCCTTAGGCTCAAGTCTGTAGGCAAGATGATCTTACCTAGTAGTTCCCAACATTTTAACACTGCCCCCCCCCTCCAAAAAAAAAGGATAACTTGATTACACCTCCTCCTTCACATTCCTCAGAATGCGTACTGTATTTTTATTCTTCAGCAATGAACATTTTGTCGCCTTTTCTACAAAATAATGTTATCGATGAAGTGAGAATGAACATTTATTAGATACTAGCCGCCTCCGGCGACCAGTTGGTTCGCCATCTTAATAAATCTTGTTCCGAGAGAATCCTGTTCCTCATCGGCTTCCTTGGCACTGATATCTCAGATTCTGAATGGAATTTAAAATTAAGATGGTTACAAACAGGAGCGGCCCTACGGAAAGTGTCGCCCCCTGCTAATATAAAAAAGGCGCTCCCTTTTATGCTCTACTTAGTTTTTGAGTTCGAAATGAAGCCCCTTAAAAGCCGGCGCCCAGATGCAATGCTTACTGTGTCGAGCCGCCCTTGGTTACAAAAATAAGATGGTTAAATCATAAAAACCTACAAAAAGGAACAAATTATTTTCGTCCTATATTAATTCTGCAGAAATTCTGGATATATTGGCCTTTATCAAAAAACGGAAAGGGAAAAAAAAAAAGTAAGATAATCTGATACAGTTTCAGATTTTAAATACGCCCTAAAGTGCTATATATTAAAAGCGTATTATAATCCAATGGCCTTCCCTATTTTCGTTCCTTATTTCATTAAGTTGGAAAGTATATCATTATTCATGAGTGTGATTAAACAAAATTAAAATTGATATTTCTAACATAATTTTTCTGGATGTAATACATTAGAAATAGATAAGGAAAAACGCACAATTCCAAATGAATGAAAATTTCCAAAACTTATTCTCAGGTGTATTCATAACCCAAGTAGCAGACGATCATCTCACAATTGCACATCAACCATTTTATTTTTCACCAAATTAAAAAGTTGCACATTTTAGTCTCGGAAAATTTCCAAATCCTATTTTCTTTTGAGTATAAAAGATTTCATGCCTGCTCTGATTTCACATACACACGATATTTTAATTAAAAAACAACCTTACAAATAATCTAAACAAAAGAAATCGTTATTCTTTTATTTTTACTTCAAGAGTCTGAATCATTTAATACACTTGCCAAATATATGGCAGCCTAGATATACTATATTATATTCTCTCTTTTTCCACAACGGGGTTACAATTGCGAAATGGCGGAGCAAAAATTAGCCTTTTGCGACACGTTTTTTATCGATATCTCCTAAAATAATTCGAATTTCGAAAAAATCGCTTCGAGGTATGTCGGGACCCATCCTGGAGAATTTCTATACAAAATTTGGTAGGTCTACGATCACTCGTTTCGGAGCTACGCGAGGTGCAGACAAACTAACTAATCAACCAACTAACTGACAGTTTATACACTATTTTATTTATATAGATGTTTAGAAGTAAAAATAAGAATAAATAAGATCATTTTTTAAAACAAACATCATCATACGCCTGTCATCATCTTTTTGCCTGTTTTTCTCATGCCACCCCCGTTGCAAATGCTCTATGATCCTAAGGGGGCCACGTGCCCCACCTGCCGGGAAACACTGTTTTAAGACTAGCTTAAGCTTACTGGTTATTCCAAGCAGCTTGAAATTTTCACTTTCGAAAACAAAAAGAAAACTAGAATTTACACATTTGTCGGTAGCATTTTTTTTTTTGCAATTTTGTCAGCGATGAAAATAATAATTATTCCCGTGCGAAGAATGGGCACTTCAGCTAGTTTCATTAGATAGAACAACCACACACACTAAACAAAAGCTTTTCAGCAACGCTATAAAAAAAATCCCATTTCATAAACTATGTTTTTTTTTTCTTTTCAGCTATTAAAATAGCGTAATGTTTACGCACTTGTCGGTAGCATTTTTCGCATTTCTGTTAGTTTTAAAAATAAGTCGCATTCCCTTGCGAAGAAAGGGTATAGTTTCATACGTGCAGATAGAACAGCCACATGCACTAAACAAAAGCTTTTCAGCAACTCAATAAGGGCATCTCACAGCGTAAACTCTTTTTTTATGAATGGCTATTAATCTAATACTCTACATAACACAACGGCCCCTTTCATAAACAATAATTTGCAGCGACACAGATGAATTGCTTGAAAAAAAAAATTCTTTCTTTCTTTTTACAAAGGTTATCTCCCTATGACTACTATATCTCCCTTTCCCTTCCCAGCAATTCGGTTTTCTTGAGGCTAAATTAATGAGAAGATATTAATTCTAATGACAATTTCATGTGGGCAGTTGGCAGAAAGAATCGTTGCATTTTGACCGCCAAACTGGCTGTTTTTTTTTTTTTTTTTTTTTTTCCTGTCTCATTCTTTCTTTTTTTTTTCAACTTGATGACAGAATTGATCGTAGGAGCTGCAGATCGTGGGAAATTGTAGACTACGTTTGAGACGGCTAGGACTTTCACAATGAAATCTCTTTTTTTAGAAGCTTAAGCTTATTGGTTTATTTCATAGACGTGACTATGTGTTCAGCTGTTAAGTGTGGCGGTATGCCGAACTATCAGTCAATTCGTCACTAAATCAATAATCGAAATGAGTGAGAAAATGTGCTTTATTACTGGAGTGAGCAAATTACCATTTCAAGTTCACAAAGCTTTAGTCCCAGTACATAATTTCAACAGATCAAAATTCAGAAGAAAATTCACACGACTACGTGATTCACCTCTTCATAAATTTCAAATTTGATTCCTACACTATTGATTCCAGAAATACAGGAAAACAAGCTTCTTCTTCCATGATCTAACCAAATAATAATAGTAATGATAGTAAGCGCAGCAAATGTGATTGATATAACCGTCAATCATTTCTTCCAACATATCTAACACACTGACCTTCCAATGACCCTTTACCATACGATATCGAAATCCCGAAAACCAGCTTCTTCCCTTTTTTCACGATCGAGACAGAATTTAACTAAATAATAATAGTAATAATAATAATGAACAGCAAATGTTATTACCGTAACCGTCATTTCTCCCAACTTATCTCTGGCCTTTTGATGAGCCTTTTTTACAATGTCAAAATTCCGAACACCATCTTCTCCCCCTTTTCGTAGATGTAGACGGAATTTAACCAAGCAATAATAGTAATAATAATGAAGAGCAAATGTTATTGCCATAACCTTTATTTATAACACACTGACTATTTATTGAGCATTTACTATATTATATCAAAAATCCCAAAAACCAATTTCTTCCTAAATGATTTAGACTGAATTTAATCAAATAATATTAGTAATAATAATCAACAGCAAACGTTATTGCCACATAACCATCATTTCTAACACACTGATCTTTTGATGTGCCTTTATTATATATTATCAAAAATCCCCAAAACCAACTTCTTCCTAAATGATTTAGACTGAATTTAACCAAATAATAATAGTAATAAAATTAACAGCAAACATTATTGCCATATAACCGTCATTTCTAACACACTGACCTTTTGATGAGAGCCTTTACTATATATAATATCAAAATCCCCCAAACCCGGCTTCTTTCGTCCATGATCGAGCCTGAATTTTGTTATTATCAAACAAAGATCCTCGGGGGCATGAAAGCCGAAGGAAAATTAATCTGTGGTATTCTCCAGAGCTGCAAGAAAGAGATTGCCTCCGAGATTAACACTTTTCTTGGGAACACGGCCAATCCCGGTTTGATTTTTCTTGATTACCTCCATGTCACAATATGGACACTATTTCTTCGGTCTGTTATCGAACGGTTGACGGACTTTCCTTTGTCTCGAAAGTTAAGATATTGGTGGGTGTAGCTTTGTAGTTGTGAGAATTCCCTTTTAGAAATGCTTCTTGAACAGGTTTTAACCCTTAGAAGCGCAACCCTTTCCCTATGCTGGAAAAAGGGCAGCCGTTGCCATCGCTTGACTTAACTACCAGCAAGATGGCGGATGATCGAAACGTTCATCGCGTGCCACAGATCTAGAGACCCTTTTTGACGCATTTTTCGCAACGTTTCGATCGTCCGCCATCTTGCTGGTAGTTAAGTCGAGCGATGGCAACGGCTGCCCTTTTTTCAGCATTGGGCAATCTATCCAGCTGTTCTCGGATTCTTCCATTTTTCAGCAGATGTCAGTGCTGTTAAAAATAATCGTGACAATTTTTTTAAAGGGAAATGACTTGCCTAAAGTAAAGGATTCTCGTGGAGCTAGGTCACCCGCAACTATTTTTTTTTAGAAATCAAATCTATTCTTCGTGACTGGCAGCAGTCAAAAGGTCAGAGTTTGGTGTTCCCAGAGCGGGACCACTGCGCGTTAAAGGGTTAATCCTTTCGGTACGGGTGGGCCGTTGCACTGTACGGACGCGAACGCCGCGAAAACGTGTTGCACGGCATCCATCGAAAAATCAAAAATTATAAGACAAAAATTATTGTATACACAACGAGGTTAATTATATTTCGGAATTGTTAGCAGATATGGAAATCATAACCACATAAATTTCCGTGAATGCGGATTTTAGGTGAAGCTGCGGTAGTATTCAGAGAACGTTTCGTGAATGCCACCATTGGGCGGCAGAGTACCTAGAGAACGTTTTGTGGATGCCGCCAATAGACGGTATAAAACCCAGAGAATGTTTCGCGGCACGAAACATAATGTTAAACACGAAATACTAATAACATTCACACCGTTTGTAGTATCCGCTTGAAATTATTCATAATCATGAATAAAAATATAGAAAACAATCTAAGCTGCTTTAAAAATCTGAAAATCCACCCGTTCCCTTGTTTTTGGGAGATTTTTCGCTCTTTTCAGCTCCATTTTATTTCCGAGAGTAAAAAAAGTGAATTATATGCGTGACAAAATTACATTTTTCAAGTGAAATGACGTCAGACAATTGGGATTACATTTCGTTCAAAATAGTTTTTCCAGGTAGCATGGTTTATTTTATTTTCCATTAAAATAATCGTCTGTTGAAGCATTAATATAAGAGGTGTTGAGTACACAAAACGAAATCATTCGAATGCGAAAAGTTTCTGCGCATTTCCAGAAGAGAATGAACATGACTCCGTTTTGTAAGTTATTTTCGTCACCTTGGCATTCAAGGTGACGTGCTAAAGAGATTTGATTGTATATTTCTTAACCCTTTGAGGCGCAACCCTTTCCCAATGCTGAAAAAAGGGCAGCCGTTGCCATCGCTCGACTTAACTACCAGCAAGATGGCGGACGATCGAAACGTTCATCGCGTGCCACAGATCTAGAGACCCTTTTTTGACGACAGCAGGTTGTGCCGCACACCTGCAACGGCTTCTCTTTTTTCAGCATTGGGCAATCTATCCAACTGTTCTCGCATTTTTTCATTTTTCAGCAGATGTCAGTGCTGTTAGAAATAATCGTGACAATTTTTTACGGGAAATGACATTCTAAAAAGTAAAGGATTCTCGTGGAGCTATGTCACCCGCAACTATTTTTATAGAAATCAAATCTATTCTTCGTGACTGGCAACAGTCAAAACGTCAGAGTTCGGTGTTCGCAGAGCCGGAACACTGCGCTTTAAAGGGTTAAATACATAATTACATCGAAGTAAATAAAACAAAAAAAATCCTCCAATTTTTCCGCAACTCTAAAACTTCAAATCCTTAAAAAATTAAATCACAAAAGCGACTGACTGTGTGACACTTTAAACTTCTATCTCCCCTCAATTCCAATTTTTAACGTCTCTAAGAAAATAAGCCTTGACACTAACACACACGAAAGCACTTTTTTTTTTTTTTTTTTTTTCACGCTTCAAATAAGCTGTCTGACTTTTTTTTTTTTTTTTCGGAAGCTCCTGACAGAACGATTTGACCCGAATGAGGCTTCACTATAGGCCCACTTTTAATCTGGATATAAAGAAAAGGCAGAAAAAAAAAAAATGTACCGTGTGGGGTGAGGTTGTTTGCCCCCGCACTTTTCACAAACCGAACCCCCCGGAAGTGCGGGGCTTCTAATCAAGTAGAGAGAAAGGAAATGTTTTTGGATTTGCCGACACCAATTTCTTCTCACAGGGGCTGCTTCGTATGCAGGGGCCGTGCCGTGAGCGGAGGAGATAGGAGATAGCAGCGGATCTACGGTTAAATATGTTGAGTTTATCTTTACGTTCTAAATGACGACTAATGGAGAAAATCTTGAGGTATGGTAAGAAAAAAATAACCTGTTTAGGTCAGAGGTTAAAGAAGGTTTTTTTTTTTCTACTATAGCTACTAGATTTTTATAGTGGAATTACCGTTTTTTATAACAGTCGTACGTAAAGAAAATCACAATTATTTTTCAAGGTCTTTGCGAGTTTTAATACCTCTCCTATAAAACTAACAGGGTGAACCAACTATGGAAACTAACTGAATTAACTGTTTTTTTTTTTTTTTTTTTTTTTTTTTTTTTACGGCCGTCAAAAATATACGGCATAAATTACAGATTGAGCAACACTGGCAAGTCTGCCATAAAATTTATGTCATGTGAAAGTAAATTAGCAGTTTGTGAAAGTCTTTATATAGCTCTTCGAGATTATGCATTTCACATTCTTTACGGGATGAAAAACCATAAAGAATTCAAAACATTCATAAAGAATTATTTTCCTCTACTTAGCCAAGGAGGATTTAAATATTTAAAATCAGCATTTGAAATTTATTATGAAGGGTTTTTAGTTTTAGACACAAACATGATCATTTTATTTATTTATTTATTTTATTTTTTACTTTTGTATCAGGTTTTGAATTGCAAAAATAAAAGATTTGTTACGATAGTATGTATTAAAGTGCAATATACCTCGCTAATAAATATCACGAGTATATTCAATGAAAAATGTTTGCTATATTCATCATTCTCCATCAACTGACCAAAATATAAGTAATCCTACGTTACTAAATCTCGTCGTAGTTTCAACAAACGGCCACCCGGGTTGTATAGTTAGAGAACCATTCTACCACACTACGGGTCCTGGTTCGATTCCCGGCTCGAGCTTGGGTGTCATTTCGTCTGTCCCTTCATAGGAGGCAACGCTGGATCACCTATTAGGTGCCTTCATAATAAAGAGGCCAGTTATTCTGGCCTTAGTATTGGCCAATTCCTACAAACGGCAAGTGTCCGCTATTGAAAAAAAAAGTTTCAACAGAGGGGACTTCCATATCTTTTCTTTTTCTTTTTAAGTATTTGAGACGAGTCTTTGCAATGTAAGTAATAATTTACTTTAAAATTAATTTAAAACTTTGTAAAATAGCACAGATAAAGAGATACATGCCCAGACATCGTTTCAGGTGGCAGAAATGCTCTGTTCTTCTTCAGTTGCAAAATAAATAAATAAAATAAAATAAAATCCATACCATTTATATACAGGCAGCAAATAATTATCAATGAAATTCTGAAAATTAATTGTAGGGAAACAACCACTTCCTTTTATACAGAATATTTTTAATGTTATTAAAGTCTTAAGGTTGCGTCTTACATTTTCACTTATAATTTCTCATTTTTATAATCTCACATAGCTTTTACTTATTTATTCACTCTGATTTCGGCCGCCCATTGGGCGCCAACATAATAAAATGGCCAGTAGTTCGAGAGTTAGCAGGGCGAAGGCTTGAGCCCAGTGCCCGTCCATTAGGGTGGAGCGAAAAACACTTTTTCTCGAAATTCACATTGCCTGAGTCATTAAATGGTGCGAAACTGATAAGAACAAATTGTCTCCAAATTTCAGCTCAAAATATTGCCATCTTCAGGTTCCACACCTCAAGCGAATATATTCCCAGTGTCTTTTTCAGTCTTTTATGAATTTCTATTGAAATAATTACGTTTAATTAATTAATTGAATAATTAATACTCCGATACACCTGCTCTATCAAGAACAACGGCTAGTTCGGGCATTGGGTCTGTCTTGGAGATTTAGGGAATCTCATCGTCAGTCGTTTTCCGACATTTGGCTTCCTGACTAACGAAATCGTCAGCATTTTCTGAGGTACATTCCATTTCTGAATCAGATCCTAAGTCGACGTTTGCTTCTAAATGTACGATTCCCAGCACTGACATGTGACAATAAAGTATTAATAAAGCATTTTAATGATGAAAACATAACTAATTTTTCAATTAATTAATGAAACATTATTATTTTAATAAAAATAAGCTGGAAATATATTCGCTTGAGCTGTGGAACCTGGAGATGACAATATTGTTGCGGAATTACTCTGCTACTCCTGGGCTTCGTCGTTCTAAAGTCCAGTTGGTGTAAAAAGTTCAAGTAAAAAGTCCCTTGTCAGGATGGAACACAAACTTTATTGCTTCTAGAACTTCGTAGAACAATCAGCTGTACACAATTCACAAGCACAAACTAGCAGTAATGTGCTTTTAACAGTTCGCTTAGATCAGAAGCTCTCACAAATGCTGTATTTCTCACACAAAATAGAACACTTTCACTGGCAAGAATTTAGTGAAAATATACGAGAAATAACACTAACAGTCTCTCAAGACTCAGCGATGAAGAATTTACACACAGCACTTAAATTCAAAGCTTCACAAACAGCGCGAAACACAGCTTCCTTCACAAAGCAAGCGTATTCACTCTCTCAAAGCTTGATCAACACTGAACTGTCGGGGCGACGCGCGCTTCTATAAATAGCCGACGCAGAAGGAACAAGAAGTTTCCAGAAAAGTCTATTTCTCGAGGGTTCTACATAAAGCGTGAATTTTGATTACGTCATAGAAGAGAAATGTTAGGTTATTATGCGTTTT
This sequence comes from Cheiracanthium punctorium, assembly GCA_038373885.1. Classification (NCBI taxonomy): domain Eukaryota; kingdom Metazoa; phylum Arthropoda; class Arachnida; order Araneae; family Cheiracanthiidae; genus Cheiracanthium; species Cheiracanthium punctorium. The sequence continues at coordinate 766,603 of JAWZYV010014772.1, forward strand.
TAATGCAGGAAAAACAACTTCCAGGCCCCATTGGGAAAATCGCGCCAAATGACCAAAAAGTCGCCAAGCTTGGCGACTTTTGGCGAAATATCGCCAAATTTGGCGCCAAAAATAAGTCCTCAAAAGTGAAGAGATCTAAGCTCTAGGACTAATATTTCTCGAGTTTTCTAGAACCTCCATTGAAAAACAATGGCCAACCGAAACCTCATATCTCCGGTTCTAATTGGCCGATTTTGATGCAACATAAAGCAAAATTTATCTATTTGAAGCGTAGAATACGAATTTTAAACCATTTTAAGCCCCAGAGCAGCGGGTTGCCCCGAAAATTCGTAACAATATTTTGAGCTGAAATTTGGAAACAATTTGTTCTTATGAGTTTCGCACCATTTAATGACTCAGGCAGTGTGAATTTTAAAATAAGTTTTTTCGCTCCACCCTACCGCCCATAGGAAAAAAGGAAAAATCACTCTGGTTTTCTGATACTTTTTGTTTCTTGGAAATAGCAATTTCCTGTTTATTTGTTTGATTTTGAATTATTATTATTATTTTACCTGCCTACGCAAAAGTTGATGGACGCTTTGCTACTAAAGCTCGTACATCAAGGAACCTACTGCATTCAGTTTTAAAAATGTACGTAAATGATGCAAATAAAATGGTTTTAAATTCATTTTTATGCTATAAAACCATATTTAAAAACACTTTAAGAAAGTTACAATAAACGATAAACGTAATTTAAGAACACCTTTTTATTTCTTAGTATAAAAGTTTTTTGGGGGGTTTAAAATATAAGCGCTGCAGCATTATGAGGGAAATGATATACAAAGCGAAGTACCACGCTCTTACATTTAGATTTATTTTTCTTTGCTGTAACAGATGCTCTTTGTCTGAAACTATAATTACATAAACACCCTCAAATGATTTTCGCTTCATAAGCTTTAAAAAAATAAAAAAATAACAGCATTTAATAAAACAAAACATCCATTGTATTACTTTAAACGGTCTTCCTAATGTAATAAGCCTATTAAAAAAATCCTTGTTTTGTATTTTTTTTCTACATGGATCTTCAATACTGAAATGAATTGTCCAAATTTCACCAGCTGCCTTGCCCCTGAAAAGTTTTGCACGGTATATATAGCGCTCACCTGGAATACAGCATACCCTGTACAACTATCCTACAGCTGTTTTATTGTATTGAAGGCTTGTTATTGTTAAACTGAATCCTCTACTTTGAGCTTCTTTTAAGATCTTTTTGTTGAAAAGTTTTCTATAGAAAATAAGCATTCATAATTCATCGTTTATATGCTAAGTTTGTGCTGCTTGTTATATTACTTTTTATCGATACTTAGAAAAGTCGTCATTGTATTTTAGAGGCACAAAAAATATCGAGTTTAAAATGTCACTTAAAATTTTGCATTTTTTTCCTTCTCATTTACTTATTTTCAGAATAAAATTAATTTTTTCACACATAAGGCTCGAATACCGGGTGACTAAAAACTCTGCATGAACTTTAAAAATTCATTGAAAAAGAACAAATAATGGTAGAAAATTGCGGTTTGCACAAATAGGTTTAGGGGATGATGGGATTTTTTTAATGACACGAATGTAAGTTTGTAATTTAAAATGTTACCGATGGGTGGCGCTGGCATGCACAATGAGAACCAAGTGTCAAAAAAAAAAAAAAAATCCAAAATCTTTCTAACCTAATCAATGCAAACCGCAATTTTGTATGTTGTATTCGTTCTTTTTTAATGAATTTTTTCACTTCAAAAGCTCGTGAAAACTTCAAAAAGTCATTTAAAATGAACAAATGCTGATACAAGTTTGCAGTTCGCTTAGAAAGGATTACAGAAATTTCAGGGTTTTGTTTTAGGGGGTTTGTTAATGTGAATCTTTTTTTTTTCAATTAATTTCATTCAAATTTAAAAGTTTGCATTCAACAAAAGCACAATATAATTATGATCCCGTAATTCAATTGTTCAGTTTTACAAAGAGAAATTGTGTGATGCAATGTGTTGATTTTAAATTCAGATATTGCTATTAATTTAAAACTCGGCTAGTTCATTATCAGGTGGGAAACGGAGGAAATGCAGGATCTTTACAGATATACCGGGAAACAGAAATTGAAAAGAACTTAAAAAAAAATTGAATAAAATATTGCCTATAATATTTTGAAGAAAATATATAAATAATATAAATTTCACTACCAGATTGCGTGTGATATTTATGAAAGTAGAAAACAAAGGAGAAAAATAGTGACATCATATTTCTGCAGGACTCAAGAGAGAAAGAGAAACTCAAGTAAATTAAATGATTTAGTTTTAATTTGTTAAAAAACAAACTCCTAAATTTTTATTGGCAAGATCAGTTTGCCAGACAAAGAAATGCGTGTTAATTTTTTGAAACAAAGGACTGTATTGTTATAAAATTGTAATGTTGTTTTCCCGCATTAATGTATGTTGAAGAAAAGAGAGTTGTACAGGCATTCGTTGAAGTGAAGTGTGTATGCGACCACTTAAGCTTAGCGACGAACTTGGCGACCATTTTGGTGACTTGGTGAAAAATTTGGGGACTTTTGTAACCAAAATTGAGTTCTTGAAAGTAGTGGAATTTTGATTGTATCTTAATTTAAAGAAGTTAAGAGAAAATCCAGAAATATGATGTCCCTCCTTAAGACGTCACTTTTGGTTTGGAAATCTTAAAATAGGGAGTCTCTCTTGCTGTCAAGTGAGTTGAAACAGCCCGAGGATATAGAGAGCCGAGTTGTAGGGGAAGATGGGATACAATGAAACAATTTTTTTTTCCTGTTTACAAGCTTGTATGTTAAAAAAAAAAAAAAACTAATGGACACTTTTAACCTACTCTTTTTCCCATCTAAATGAATTTTATGAGTATGTAAATAGCTCTTTTATATTTATAAATTAGAAGAGGTAAATGTCTGACAGTGTTTCATTGCATCCCATTTACCGGGGTACAATGAAACACTTAATTACACTTCACAAACACTCTAATATGAGTCAAAACTCAAATTTCAGCATATATGTTTTATGTACAGCTGCGGGAAAAAAGGCCCAATTCTACTTTATTCAGCCGTCGTTCGTCGTACAGCAAAGTTACATATACCAATCATTTACGATTGACGTACACTTTAATTTGCTATGTATAAAAATTGCATAAGGGGGCCTCATATTAAAATTCGCACCTACATTTCCCCCCCCTCCCCCAATAGCCACCCCTAGATTTCACTTCATATTTCAAAAACTTAGCTCATTTTAACCCCGGATTCCAATTTTCAATAAATTTGAACTGAAAATGAGTGAGTTATGATCACCCAAAATCCCCCTCCCCATATGTTAAAACATGTTTTCATACTTTCATTCATATCTCATCTAATATTGATAATAAGAGGCTGACTTTTATTCGTACTATTAGAACTAAATGACCCAAACATAATTTACTATTATTATAATTTTTAATAAAATATTAATATGATTTATGAATTATTAAATTAATATAAAAAATTTATGCATAGCAACTTAGCCAAGTTTTGATGGAAATAGATGCAAAAACTGATTTTACATGGCTGAAGGCTGTGCGAAATTTCAAATTTTTACGTTCAGTAGTTTAATTTATATTAACTAAAATGTGCTATTTTCCTGAGTTAAGGGACCATATATAAATTTATTAAAGTGACAATTTTTCGAAATGCGTAAAATAAACGTAAATTAGATTTCTTTTGTGCAAAAATAGTAAAAGATAGCGGTATTAAAAAAATATCAAATTTTCAAGCAAATAAATTAGAGGATTTTACAGTTTAATGGTGATTCTATAAAACGTCTATTGTTGCGTCCGCTACCATATCCCACCAAATAAAATATTTTCATGTATAGAATTATATTCAGTAGATGTATGTCTTCAAATACAACGCCCTATTTCTGAAAAACTAACATCCTCAATATTCCAGACATGAATTTGACCTGAGGTGTATAGATGCATTCAATTCATTGAAAGTCTGTGGTCAATGACTACTTTGGCTATCCCCAAAATCTCGCTGACTATCTCAGCGAGTCGGCTGTTTGTCGGCTTTTGGTGAAATATCGCCAAATAAAGTGTCAGAAGGAAATCTTTCGAATTGAACTCAGCTTGGCGATATCGAAATATTTGGCTAGAAATCGCTAAACCTTACTATTATTGATATTTTATCTCTTTCAAACAAATAAATTTAGAGGAAGTCCGTCGAAAATATTTTTGATCTAATGGACGTGCAAGGAAGTCATGTGTTGGACACATCAGATTTTTTAATATTGGAAACATCATGTCTTGTGACTTCCCCATATTTTATCAAACATTCTAAATCACGTTTTTCTGTCTAAATTTTCATCTGACTATAAATTAAAATACCGCCAAAAGTTTTATAAGAATATTGCACATTGCAGACGATAATATTAAATGAACAATGTGAAATAACAAACACAGTGATAATATTGGGTCGGAAAAAAAAATGCGTTCTTTACATAAAATTCAAACAAATAAATTTTCAATCATGAAACCATTCTGCAAGTTCGAGTTAGTTGAGTAACATTCATGATTGTAGTCAGAAGAGCAGAGAACAGCCTCTCACTCTTGGCAACATTTATCCTGTCTAAGAGAACCTTCAAGAGAAATACTCAATAACAATTTCAAAATTAGAAAGATTTTCAAAATCGTGAGCAGTCGTTTTGCATTTTTCCTTTAAATCAAGTGCACGAACAAAGGAAGTTATGCACTCACAGGTCATTTGGACCCCTAACTATATATTCTAAATTCTAAACCTGATATTCTTAGTACAAAAAACTTTAAGACTAGAAATAGTATTTTCCTTGAAAATAATATTTATTTCTTTTAACTCTCGCGAGCGATCATAAGGAAAGGCGAAAATTTCGGAACCTTACAAATAGCGTTTTTGAATTTGCGGAAAGCCCCTTAAAATTGCGCAAGAAAAGAATTCGCAATTTTTCCGGAAATTAGTATCGTAGAAAATTGCTGAAAACGTATATTCAGTGTAATTTGAAGGTTTTCATTCGTTTAATAAAGTAATATATTGCCATTGAAGAAAACGAAGTTGATGCAAAATTAAATATGAAGACGGCCCCTTATGCAAATCAAACTACTAGAAAATTAAATTATACGTTATTTGCAAACGAATGGTATATGTAACTTTGCAGTACGACAAATAATGACCAAATAAAGAGCAAGTGCGCCTTTTTTCCGCAGCTGTACTTTTATAATAAACATTACTGAGACATAAGTATTAGGGATGGACGCGAGACGACTTTTTGCGAGACGAGACAGAGATTTACAGCTTTTTTGCGAGACGAGACAAACATTTTTAACATTATGATATAGGGATTTTTGCGAGACGAGACAAGCTTTTCGGCTGTTTTGCGAGACGCGAGACGCCAATTTTTCGTCTCGCGTCCATCCCTAATAAGTATGAAATTTAAATGAAAAAAAAATAATTAAACTGTTTTAGTTTAAGATGAAAACATAATACTTTTATTGGTGGTTAGCCTATTGTTTTTCCTTTTACATTAAATTACTTAAATCAAATTTTAAAAACATCTGCTTTCCTTTCTGTACCACTTGAAGGAACAGGAGGTGCAGTTTTGATGCAATTTGAGTCTTTTCGAAAATGTCTGTTTCCGAAGAACACATAAGATAGAAGCTTGGACACAGTCGTTTGACGTATAGAGCTTTACATTCCATTTTTTTTTCTTTAGTTCATTATTTCTTCAACGGAGTGCAGATTTAAGTTCGCCTTTCTTTATTAAACATAATCAGTGACACTGGCTGTGTCATGCATGTTATGTGAGGATAGCTCATAATCTGTACAATTTCGATTGTTAGTTGAAAGGCAATCTGTATTGTCACCATCTTCAGAGTCGGAAAAAAAAAATAAAGTACGATTTAAAAATAATTGTGAAAGTGCTTTCATGTGCTCTATGGAAATGTCAATCTAAATATTAAATCGTAACATCTTCATTTTAAGTGAATGCATTCGCCCGCAATACAATTAAACATATTTATTGTACCTCGAGTTAAGGCTACAAATTAAATAAATTTTTACTAATTCCTAATACTTATTATTTTTATTTTGGCTTTGGTAGTATGAAGACCACACCATAGTGATCTCAGTATTTGAAAAATAAATAATTATACCTATGAGAACAAGGAGGTAAAACAAAATTTCTTTTAGCAAAAAGTCACTTTCAGTGTTGAAAATCCAAATATTTTCTTTTGCTCTTGTTGTAAAAATGCGATTGTCTCCAAATTACACCAGTAACTAGAACATACATTTGTATAATAGATGTGTGAGTTACAACTTTCTATGAAAAATCCTACTGACTTTAGATTCAATGTTTCATTGTCCCCGTGTTTCAATGTACCCCGTCTTCCCCTACTGTGGACTATACGATCTGAGTATTGTCGCGATAGTTAATGATTTGCTGTTGCACCAGTTGCAGTATCTTTCGTGAAATACTAGTGCTCCAATTCGTCGAATAAAGTGCTGCATTCACTTTTCGAGTAAATTGCACTATTTTAACCAACATTCACAACCAGATTTTTGTAACAGTATGAAGTTTGTGGACGCAGAAAAAAAAATATGTGTTCTGGATTAATTTGGATGATGTTGAAAAATTTTTAAAACTATTAGATTGTGACTGTTTAACTGAGTGAGTACCATCTTGTGTTATTATCTCCGATGATATAATATAGGACTGTTGTAGCAATTCTTGCAAAGTGTAGCAATTTTTGTTATAATAGTTTGATGTTATGCAAAAAAAAATAAGTTAGATTACAGTATTATTTAATTAAACTGTCCCATCAGACCTTTGGTAAGTCTCATTAGACCCCTAATATAATCCTAGCGTCTAATGGGACAACAATTCTTTTCACAAATTTTACCAACTAAACAATCAAGTAAATTTTTTGTCGAAGAGCAGAAAACTACTTCTTGAATTGACTGGCTGAAAAAAAGAAAAAGAAAAAAAGAATTTTGTGAATTACTCGTTTTACAGCAAAAAGGTAAAGTGTATCCCTCTAGACCTGAGTCTTTTCTATAGATAGTCTGTTTGATTGATTCATAGATTAAATAACAAAAATACACAAGTCAAATAGTATGGATATTAATTGACATAATCCGAATCTAGAAGCGTCAAACCAGGCATAAGAAATGATGGAATGAAAAGAGATTGTAAGTATTCACAGTCACTGTGACTTTCATCAGGTGCCTTAAAATATGATAAGATTTCAAGAATGGGGTTTAACAGAAGAGCAAATTTCTCTAAAATATGGCACTATTTTAAAGAACTATTTTAGATCCTATTTTAGAGAACTATTTTAGAGCACTATTTTAGATCCTGCTAAACAGACGTCTGCGCCGTTGTCTCAAAGCTTAAGATGACACAAGTGTATTAAAAGTGCACAAGTAATAAGTTTTAGATAAACTTATAGCATTTCATATTTCAATAAAATACAAAATTCGTCCACTAAATGGCAGCTCTTCGCCAAACATATTTTATCAGGAAGATTAAATATTGTATATGTTGGATACGCTGAAGATTGTGTCATCTGAAACTTTGATACTGTTTCCAGGTATACACAGCAACAGAAACAAAATCGAAATTGCAGGACAAAATCATGTGGAACAAATTTTAACATGGAACTGACGGATCATTCAAAGCTCCCCGTTAACCTTAACTCTGTTCTGTTAAATAATCATGTAATTTTGGCATTTTATTGCAAGATTTAATTATATTTTTATTTTATAAATAAATAATTCGAAACTATGCAAGTATATTGAAATGTGGGAAGAGGATCTTTATAAAAGGGGGTCACGATAAAAAGACTTTAGTTTCACCTTTCTTTAGTTGATTGGTGTCACAGGCTTCTGGGCTGGTCCTAGTGATGTGTTATTCGAATGATTTCCATGATCGATAACTACTGTTTGAACAGAATCAATAATATATTAATCGAATAGTGAATGTTCGTGATCTCCACTATTCGAATAGTATTCGTGATTTCACTGTTTAAATAGCGTTCGAGATTTCGAATTCCATGTGCTACCATGTGCATTGGATAAGACACCAACAATTGAACAGTTTTGCTTCAGCATTGAAGAAAAATCCTCTTAAATTTTGATAAATTATCAATATTTTTAGAATGGGCATAAAACTCTGATTTTTAGCGACTTCAGATCGACAATGGAACTTTCCAACTTGCAGCAATCGACTGTCACTTCATCTCACCTCCCTGCTTCCCGGTGAAAGAACGGGCTCTCCCCCATTTATAACCCTCATCAAACACCTCTTGAAAAACATCTCCTTTGATTAGTGTCACTCACGAAATCTTCCTCCCCACGCACTCCTCTAAGTGCGAACAGGGCATTTCAAAAGATCTATAGAATTCCCTGCGAATGGAAAGGACTGTAACCAGAACAGCTTGACGAGTGCCCAAACGTGATGTTCTTCCGCCATCGACGAAGTGGGTGGGGGTTGGGGACTTTGCGACATGGGTGATGTCTGTTTCCTCTCCCAGTTCCCAGTCCAGCCACCACCTGTTAGAATTGTCATGATTCTGACGAGAATCTAGACAGAATTGTGGACGGATGAATAACTTTTTTCTTCTTTAGTGCACTTGTAGGGCTGAAATGAATCCTCTGTAGTCGGCTTGCGGAGATTCAAGTCCCAATGCTCTGCTATGGAGAAAAGTGCCTTAACGCCAAATCATTTTTCTCAGAAAGTATTAGGTATTTTTAAATGAAGTTTTTCTGTGTGAATCTTGAGAACTATTCGTAAGGATTGGGCGAATCAGGTTTGAGTTAATTTAGCCGAAAGAGATTTTATTGCAGTCTAGAATTTATGTTACTTTTCAGACTGCAATAAAATCTCTTTCGGCTAAATTAACTTAAATCTGATTCCCGCAATCCTTGCGAATAGTTCTCAAGATTCACTCAGGAAAATTTTATTTAAAAATACCTGATACTTTCTGAGAAAAATGATTAGGCGTTAAGGCACTTTTCTCCATAGCAAAGCATTGGGACTTGAATCTCCGCAAGCCGACTACAGAGGCCTCTTAAGTATTTGGTCGTCACTGATGAAATTTGCTGGAAGAAAAGCGAGGTTGGTTTAACTGCTATAAGGAATAATTTTATCCTTCAGAGTTTACAATAGCAGTAGCAGCCGAAAAGAGGTGGAGTGAGTTAAAAAACAATGCCAATACAGAAACTGACATTGGCGAGAATATACATTTACCCGGGATAACCAACGCCAATTACAGAGTTACAATAAATGCAGACCAATGCAGTGGATCAGCCATTTGATAATTTTGAGAGAAGGTGCACGGCATCGAAATAAAGTATGCCAAAACAAGCCCCAGCAGAAAGAAAGCTGAAGAGAGTGAAAAACACATTAACATTGCAAACCCAAATAGGAAAACCTAGTTTTAGTCCAGGAGGAATCTGCCAGTCAGAAATAATTACATAGTAAAAGGCTCTTGCATGAGGAAAAAGCGAAATACAAATTTTGAAAGTCGAAGTAAAAAAGAAAAAAAAAAGGACTGTAAAAGTTAAATACTTCGCTCTAAACAGATTAAATTAACAACCTGAAAACATAAGATTGTGAATATAAAATATGTGATCTACATCACACTTATGGTCTATACACTTTTGTCATTTGAGCAGCAGGTGGTTCAGGCCGGCATTGAGAACCTTGGGGGACAAGAATTTCAAAATACCCAGTTTTACAACATTATCAACATTGTTTTCTTATAATAAAGTTCTTGCGTAGGGTTGCCAGAACACGAAAACATTCTAGACAAAATAAATCCAAAAGATTCATTTTTTTTTTCTCTAATTCATTTATTATTTGTTCATAATGAGTTCCCATGAGTGAATCGTCTGTGGAAGGTATAGAGCTGATGGGCCTCCCATGGAAATTTTCAAAGGGGGTGGGGGCAAATTTAAAAAAATAATAATTAGAGGGGGGTCATCTCCGATTTGGCTTTGTGATGCCATCGTTTTAGAAAATCTGCTAAAACTTCAGGGGAGGGTGAAGTGCCTTACCTTGCTGCCCCTTATGGGCGCCCATGACTGAGTTCCAGCTTTTTTTTAACATGCAAAAAGTTACAGAATAGCTTTTCAATTGTTTCTATAGAAATCCCAAAACATAAAATTGTAAACAATCTTAAAATATTTCTTTTGTCAATGTAGTTTTCGTCTAAAATGTGCATTCTTCAGTAGGAACCATCTCTGATAATACAAGTCATCAGATCCAGCTCAATTCAAATGCCACGCATTACAGCAATTTTTCAACATCCATCTCTTAGCAACTGTCTAAAAGTAAGAAGACGTGCGAGCTTTGTGAAATAGTATATATACTGCCTGCCGCATTCCGTACTGGTCCCCAGGCACGTTTCTGTCATAATACAACTCACTTAAAACTCCGGCGACAAACCCTCGATGGAATCTACGATGGAAGATGAATCAAGTGATGACTTGTCATATCTGAAGAGGAGGGAGATTAAGCAGCTATGGTTCCCCCTCCTTCTATTCAGCTGGAGCACGCAGCAGTGAAGTTCCGATTTCTACATTAAAATGCTGCTCTGAAAGAAATTGCTATTATTTTTAAAAAGAAATATCGAATAGAGATGGATAAAATTAATCTCAACTACATTTTTGAAAGAAGACATGGAATTATATGAAAAGTACAACATCAGGGTTTTGAGACGCTATTTTACACGCGAAAAGTGTTAATGATGATTATTGGGAGCCATGTTCGGAAACGCAATTTCGAAGCCATTCTTTTTTTTTGGGGGGGGGGGGCGCCAAAAAAAGTCGCCAAAAATCAAGGTAGGATGTATATTGAACGTGCGTTCCAATTTCCCCCACTGTGGGGAAAAATGGGAAGGTAGTACAAATGTGGCTTTATATTTTTATTATAAATTATTTTAATTCTATGAATGAAATAAAAAAAAGCACTCAATTCAATATATTCTAAGAAATACCGAAAGAAATAATGCACAGAAAAGAATTTATTTCCGAAAATATTTTGAATAATTGTAAATAAAATCCCCCAAAATTCAGGTTCACTCAGTATGTGGTAAATGTTACTTGGCTCCACCAAATTGATTTCGGACAATAAAAAGTTAAATAAAATGTGAATCAGATTGATTATAACTATTATTTCAGGAATATTTAGTAAAGGAGAAATAGAAATGTCAGTGCCATATACAAAATTTTGTTATGTCTAACCATACCACCATTTTACTCTACCTTCCGAAAAAAAAAAAATTAAAACTAGAAATTATCTTTTTAATATAATACAGTTCTAATGAAGTTTCTCTACTAATATGCATAAAAATACAAATGCTTTATGTAATTATAAGGAATCCAGTAGAAAGTTTTACAGTACAACTTGTTAACAGTCACTATGTTTAGAGCAAAAACAGGGTTTGCACACATTGTTGTTGCTGAAATATCCTAAAAACTTCATCACTATTATATGTTCTTAAAATATATCTCCATAAAAAAAGAACATATCAATTTTTATGGTGAAAAAAAGTATTTTTCAATATACCCTCATTTCCCCCACCTGAGCCTATAATTTCGTATCTAGTAGTACAGCACCTATACCTGCACAAAAACTTGATGTGGGATACAACCTTTACTCTATTTTCCCTATCTCTTAAGGCCATTGCCCACACCCAGCGGTTGCCGCGGTTACAATGTATTTGAATGGGGATATTTAGCCGCGCTTTCCACCGGGCGACCAGGGGGAAACTGGACAGGGGCCTGGACCGAACTATAGATGGGAGAAGTGTGAGACCGCAATATTATCCACGGTCCCCAATTACCTTTAGTCGGTTTAATACCGGAGTATCTCCCTCTTTCTCTGCGGTGCGAAAAATTTATTGCTTACAAGTGATAATTGGCCGGTTCCCTCTTGATCTGGAAAGCGGCCTTTATTCTGACTAACAAGTATTTTATTGGTGAATAAATTATGAACACTCTGTATATTCGATTTCAGTACAAAATTGCTAGCCAGACACGTTTTATTTTTCCAGTAGGATACGGCAAGAAACTCCTAATTGCAAAGTGGTCAATAGCTTTGAGATAAGCCCCCCAACATATTAATACACAAGCGCATCATATGATGACCTGAAGCGGCCCCTCCCTATTAAGCGGCTCTAGTAAGAACACATGCACTACACAAAGCAGTAATTCACTCCACAACCCCCTCAAATCCCTCAAGGCATGCGCCTGTTCCGTGCTATATATTTCCTCGTGCTTACGCTCATTGTGTTCAGGTAAGGCTTAGTGCTTAACAAATGCCCCTTATGCAACTGAAATATGAAGTCCCCCGAGGAGCGACAGAACAATAGGGTCGCATTAGAGCGGTGTCAGACGTGAAGAGTGCCGCTTGATGGAGGAGCGTTTTCGAACGATTCATCTCTCAGAGACGTATAAACTGGTGTGCTATAATGCTATATGCATAGTAGTGTCTCTCGATTCAGGTAAGCAGGGCCCAATCATCATTATATTGGGCCCTTAGCAATTTCAAATTTTTGGCCCTTTGCATTTACGGGAAATGGCATAGCTGCAGAACTATCTATCAAGTTTAAATACAGAATAAAAATATGAATGCATTGCAGTAAAAATTATGAAAGGACTTAAGTATAAATGAATAACAATTATTTTCACAAATAATGAATATCTATACACATACTGCTCACAATTTCATACTAAACTTCTTTACAATATAAATGAAAAGAATTGCAAAATTTACAGTACTTATCTTAAAACTAACAAGATTTTTTTTTTTAAATTTTGGATTACGGATTTTGATCTAATGCTGATGAGGGGACCCTTAGTGGATTAAAATGCCTTAGAATTAGCTGCCAGCCAGGCACGTATCCAGGAAAATATTTTGGAGAGGGTCCAAACGGTAAAAAGAGTGAATTTTTCACAAAAAGATATATCATTATCAGTTTAGTAACAAAAATCAAAATTTAATACGGCCTTGCTGCCAGCACTTGAGTATTTTCGAGAATATGGCAAATTAAATTTTTTTACAGTTTTTTTTAATAATTTAATTTTTTAATAAATAAAACTTTGTTGAAAGGTAGAAAAATTTTGGGCCCTTGAAATTGGTGAGCCCAGGGCAAGTGCCCCGGTTTCTGCAGGTAAATGTAATGGTGAAATGAGGAATCGATTTACAGGAGCCCAGGACACAAATACTTGCTAGGCGCCCTGCGCAAATTTTTTGGTAAAATGATATTTAAAGATAAACTAATTTATATATCTGAAATCACCTACATATTAAATTCATTTTACACTGAAATATCGAACGCAGTTTTAACACTAAAGCTACCGACATTTTATAAATACAGTCGAGAGCTGACATCGACTGGGAATACTGAAAACACGTATTATGGGGATTGCATTAAAAAATCAAAGAGAAAATTTCAGTTTTATGTTCAATACGTGCAGAGAGACCAAACAGGGGAAAAATAACGAGCACACACAAATTTGTAAATACGAAAAAATATTTTAATAGTATCACATTTATTTTATCCAAAACTTACTTTAGACAGATGTCTCTGCAGACACTCCCTCTAGCCTACACGCTAATCTTCACACCGGCCTGGGAACAGAGTGACGTCTATCAGACTACTAGTGTCAGGTGATTTTCCACTCGATTACTGATTGGTCGTGAATCTTTGCACATCCAATCTGTAATATAGAGGACAGTCACCTGATTCTACTAGTCTGAGAGACTCCATTGATAGGCAGGCCGGTATGAATATTGGCTATGTCTAGCCTAGTTATGATAACAGTCTGCTATTAATCAAAGAAATATCGTCTGATGTTCCAAAAACAATTTAGAGATTCGCAACCTGGAAGAGCTGATTCCTACTTTAGCGTCCCCACTCTTGCCAACCTAAAAATCGCCGCACTTTGGCGAGCTTCGCAGTCAGGGGTCTCTAGGAGTTATGCAGAAGTTTCAACGCTCCCAAAAGAACTAGATGAAAATGAAAGTGAACAAATTAGCAATAAACCCATCTTTTAAGGAATTTGAATACATTTAATCATTAAAATTACATTGATTAGCAACCCGAAAAAAAAATAATGCTTTACTTACATGTTGTTCCAATTAGCCATTTTAATTCTAATTACGATTACCACATGCAAAATACCGTCATGGTAACTGCATGCGTATAGTTATCGACACCTTGGCGTAAGTGGAGGCGCTAAAGTAGGAATCAACTACCTGGAAGTTGTGGAAGTGTTTTAATTTATCCATCTCTTGATTAAGAATCAAAGAAAAATACCGCTTGGGATCTTTAATCCTATCTAACTTCAGAGGATCCCTCTCATTTGCATCCCTACATATAAGTCTTCGTTACTCACGCAGTTTTCAGTCCAGCGTTCTAGCACAAGGGATCATGACTGATGGGTTCGAATTCAGATTGCAATTTATGACACATGGAGAGAGCGGGAGAAAATTCTGCAGGAAAGACTATCGAGATCTTGCCCGGGCAATCCTCTCTAACGATGAGACAAGATGGATGCGAGCGGATCTGCTTAAGACGACGCATATATATTCGTCTTCATTCGTCAGCCCTCGCAGCAGACGATTTTTCAGAGAATTATGAAGATGGATTCCCCGTTGAAGGCATTTCGTAAGCTGGGATACGATATAGAAAGGAGAGTACTCAAAATCTGCTGTGCTTCATATTTAAGCAGAAAATATGTCTTTGTTATTATTATGTAAGGGTTTTAATATTCTTAGCCTATTCAAATAATACACAGTGTAAACCCCAGTTTAACGTCACTCAAGGGGCTTAAAAGAAATAACGTTTTACGCGGGAAAACTGGAAATCCGGGTTGGTAGAAAACTGAGTGTTAACAAAGAATTAACCCTTTAACGCGCAGTGTTCCCGCTCTGGGAGCACCCAACTCTGACGTTTTGACTGTTGCCAGTCAGGAAGAATAGATTTGATTTCTATAAAAATAGTTGCGGGTGATAAAGCTCCACGAGAATCCTTTACTTTTAAGCACGTCATTTCCCGTAAAAAAATGGTCTCGATTATTTTTAACAGCACTGACATCTGCTGAAAAATGGAAGAATGCGAAAACAGCTGAATAGATTGCCCAATGCTGAAGAAAGGGCAGCCGTTCCCATCGCTCGACTTAACTACCAGCAAGATGGCGGACAATCGAAATGTTCATCGCGTGCCACAGATCAAGAGACCCTTTTTTGACGCAGCTCCCTGTGCGACACAGCCCAGCTGCGAATCAGAGTGAATTTATAGAAATCAAATCTATTCTTCGTGACTGGCAACAGTCAAAACGTCAGAGTTTGGTGTTCCCAGAGCGGGAACACTGCGCGTTAAAGGGTTAAATACAGCATTTGACAACATGTTCGCAACATTTCCCCTGCGGTGAGCTGTGGAACACGCTCTTTTACAATTCCAGATGGTAGCTGACATTGATGGCCGTCATGTTGAGCATGTTTCGTTGTAATAATATTTGTAAACTATCATAAGTATATGTTGAATCTGTCATTCATTAAAGAAAAAAAAAAAGCCGCCCTGGAGGTGAACATTTGAACTAACTTTTTTATTCACCCAAATTCCTACACCTTCATTATCTCCTATACAAAATTTCATAACGTTCTCAACAAGTTCGTCTGTAGACAACATTAAAATAGGGTTCTTTAACTTGTTGCACCCTGTATATTTTATAGTACATACCTTTTATTTATTCCACTACAATAATTTAAATGGTTGTTATAAGAATTATTTTATTTTGTACTTTGTTTTCAATATTTACATCACAAATTTCATTTTCAGTGCATAAGAGTTTTTGTAAATTTGTCTAAACTTTCAATTCCTGAATATGCCGCTGAAAATGGTAGACGTTCGAAGTGTGAAGGTCCCGGGTTCGGGTCCCATCGCACGTCTGTCGATCTAACGGTCTGGAGTTTTGGTAGATTTTCTCCAGATGTAACGTGAATACGCGTTAGAACCTCTTAGAAAGTCCTTCTACCGAGTCACCCCCATCTTTTGTAGATCGCCTTAGTGTAGTATTGCCATAATCACAGAAGCATCGATTCCTGAAAAAACGTTCTCACTGCTTTTACAGCTTGGGTTACATTAATCGCTGAGAAAAAATTATACGTGTTTCCTCATTAACATTTCGATCATGATACGAGCTATCAGATTCCGTAAAAAGCGATAAATACGGGAAAGGAAATTTTATTGACGGTTTTTAACATTAGAAGTACAGGGAAATATTTTGGACCAATAGAAAATGACGTTATAGGCAGGAAAATGTTAAATGCGTGGTAACGTTACATCGAGTTTTCACTGTATTCATAGATGTGCGCATGGAATTTGTGTAGTTCGAATTACATTAGTCCTAAGAGAAAACACTTAAAAATAAAAGATCACCATTTTTTAGAAATAATTAAAACAGAAAAATATGAGTTTTTTTTTTT
Organism: Cheiracanthium punctorium; assembly: GCA_038373885.1. Taxonomy (NCBI): domain Eukaryota; kingdom Metazoa; phylum Arthropoda; class Arachnida; order Araneae; family Cheiracanthiidae; genus Cheiracanthium; species Cheiracanthium punctorium. The sequence continues at coordinate 783,141 of JAWZYV010014772.1, forward strand.
AAAGGACTTTTTAAAGTTTATTATTGTATGTTTCAGATTCAAAGAATGTAAACTGATTGCGAAATTTTTATTTTATTAGCACAGGGAATATTATAAGTGTATTTGCTTGTTTGACCAATATACAGCACTTATTTCTCAAATATAACGACAAAGTTTATAATACATTTATTAAATATTATTCAAACATAACAACAATCTTTGTAACATTTTTATAAAAAAATTGCCCAAAATATTAACATTTCCATGCATTTCTTCCTTGTACGAAGCAGAAGATGTATATCACGATCTCAAAAAATCTTAGTACTCAAGAGTTCGACGTAAAAAAAAACATTTTGGGCATCTCTTAATTTACTTTGGCAAGCTTTTGCCTGACAGTAGGTATGTACAGTTCGACTAACCGTAAATCAACCGTAAATCAACGACTAACCGTAAATCAACCGTAAATCAACGACTAACCGTTTTCACTAGTTTTGACGTACTGTCTGTAAATACGTATGAACGAACGCACGTACGCATCTCACATAATTCAACGACGATTGACCGTAGAATGTTTAAAATTTGGACTTGGAACTGTTGAAACATGTAGTTGGCCAGCAACCTGTTTTATTGATATTGTCTGGATAGTCGAGTTACATTGTTACTCAAAAGACTTTCAATACATTAATGCAGGGTGCAAATTGAACTTTTTCTCCAGCGGAGGACATTTGGAAAAAACATTCTCCAGGAAGGGACATTGAAAATGAAAAAAAAAAATAATAATAATAATAAAGGAAGAAAAAAAGCGCACCACTCACATAATATATAAGGTATTGCATGACAAATGCAGCCGCCAACATGTCTGGGAAGGGATTTAAACAGTGGCTTGGCAAGGGGCTGGTTTTGAAGGTCAGAAACCCCCTAAATTTTTGAAAAAAGGCTTTATTCTCGGCAAAATAACCAGGCCCAGAAAATAGGAAGAGCTCTATATCTTTCATTTTCTAATTTTTAGCTAGAAATTTTAGAGGTATTTTATGCATAACTTCCTTTTACTATTGTAAATATGAAATAGAGGAGAAGTTGTTTTTGTGCAGTGGAAATATCCGATGATAAAGACAGATTCTTAACATTAGATTAAGGAAGTGGGGGGGAGACCCTGCGACAACAAATGATAATGGGGCCTCATCTTCACTGCTTTTTCGAAGCTTAAACACTGTTCATTGAATGATCATCCACTTTTCTCGCATGTGTGCCATTTCCCAGGCTCGAGGCCCAGGTACACTGCCCGGGATGACACGTGATAATTATGGCCCTGCATAAGGGATCTCAATATACCTTAACTAGGACCTTTTTGTAACTTACAAACCTCAATATTTTTCGTTACGATATTGCCTAACCCTTTCTCCCTGCCCTAATTTTTTATGGCTACACCACTGGACTTATAATTAAACAAAAGACGACCCCCGATTTTCTACGCACATACGTTCCTGCCTATGTCAATTCTACGTCTACCCTCAAATTCGGCTGACGGCAGAGCAGTGCTTGTTCTTCCATTTCGCAGTCTTCCTTTGAAACCTGACTCAGTTACAGAAGGAGAAGTGGCATCAGACATGTGTATACCTATTTCAAAAAGATGCTTGTAACTTGCTCCTTTGTCTAGTAAACAAAAGAAGAATTTCTATTCTCAGTACTTAAAATCGTTAGGTACTGTTGAACTTATAAGGACAGAAATTAACATTTCTCCAGCAGGGAATAAATAGTATCACTGGCAGAGATCAATTAATATTTCTCCAGCCAGGGATATTACATTAGGGTGGTCACAAAAAATCAACTTTCGAATTTTTGGGGCGGCACCCCCCCTAAAAGTTGTCAATAGGCTTAAAAATAAGATTGGCAAAGTTTCAGCTCATTTGCATAATATTAACCCGTGCCGCATTGAGGTTAAAGTTTAGAAAAATCGCTGTTTTTTACAAAAAAGCAGTCTTTCCATCATAAAATGGATAAAATTGAGTCTAGAAACATGATGTTGTTCTCGTTTCAGAAGAAAACTTCCCGCCTTGATGAGTCACACATCACTTTTATGTAAAACTTACAGATTTAACCCTCCAAGCGGTTGTGATGTCAAATCCCGTCCACTTTATTCCAGTTTTCACTGCAATACATCTATAATAATAATCATTTGTAATTCTGAGATATCATAAAATATGTTTGACATCAGGGCCGTAGCTATTCCGTTTTTATAGAGGGGGCTCCAAATTTTCCAAGGGGGGCTTTCATATATACACACGTAGACATATATAACACACGCATATATGTGTGTACATATATATATGTATATATCAGAAACAATTCATTAGTTACAGAGATGCCCATAGAGCGTAATGTATTAGAATTATTTTGAGTGTTCCAGTAAAAGAACTAGTTGTGCATAAATTTTAGCTTATATTACTCGAGATAGGGTAGATTGCTAATAGTGACAAAAGTATTAGACTCGGTTCAGTGGTTACAGAGATGGCAATCAAGAATAATGTAATTCTTATAAGTGTCCCTGTAAAATTGTGATATGTGCTAAAAAGGTAGCCTATATTACTTAAGAATAGTGTACCTTTTTGTCAGCGAAAATGTTTTAGAATCAGTTCATTCATTACAGAGATACAAATGGAGCTTAATGTAATTCTTATGAGTGTCCCCGTAAAAGAACTATTTATGATGTATGCATAAAAGGTAGCCTATAATACTCTGAAATAATATAGCTTTCAATCAGTGAAAAAGTTTAAGAACCCGTCTAATAGTTACAGAGATACCGATAGAGCATGATGTATTAGAATTATTTTAAGTGTCCCTGGAAAAGATCTATATTTATGTTATATGGATGAAAATTAGCCTGTAATACTCAGGAATAGAGCAGCTTTCTATCAGTGAAGAAAGTTTTCGTATCGGTTCAATAGATTCAGAGATACCCTTAGAACGTAATGTAATTCTAAGAGTCTCCCTGTAAAAAAGCTATTTATGCAATATGCATTAAAATTAGCCTGTACTACTCAGGAAGAGTGTAGATTTCCATCAGTGAAAAAAGTTGTAGAAACAGCTCAGTAATTTTAGAGGTGCCCATGGAACGTAATGTAATTCTTATGAGTGACGCTGTAAAAAAACTGTGATATATGCATGAAAGTTAGCATATATTACACAGGAATAATGCAATTTTCTATCAGTGAAAAAGTTTTAGAATCGTTTCAGAAGTTACTGGGACGCCCGTAGAGCTTAATGCATTAGAATAATTTTTAGTGGCCCTGTAAAAGAACTATTTGTGCTATATACATGAAAGATAGCCTATCGATGGAAGGACTCAGGAATAGTGTCGCTTCCTATCAGAAATAGTGTAGCGTGAAAAAGTTTTTAGAATTGATTCCGTAGTTAAAGACCTACAGATAGATCGCTATGTAAATCATATGAGTGTCCCTCTAAAACAATTATTTGTGATACATGCATGAATTTTAGCTATGTTACTCAGAAATAATGTAGCTTTCTATCACTGAAAATTTTTTTTAGAATCGATTCAGTGGTTACATAGATGCCCTTAGAGCAGAATGTAATTTTTATGAGTATCCGTGTAAATTTGTAATATATGCATGAAAGGTAGCCTGTAATACTCAGGAATAGTGCAGTTTTCCATCACTGGCAGTTTTAGAATCGGTTCGTTAATTCCAGAGATCCTAATGTAATTCGTATGAGTATCCCTGTAGAAGAATTAGTTGTGATATATTGTTTCGAATTTTTGTGGCTGTTCTGGGGTTTAAAGTAGTTTAAAATTCGTATTCTACGTGTCAAATAATTAAATTTTGCATTTTGTTGCATCAAAATTCGTTAACTAGAACGGAAGAAAGGAAATTTTGGGGCTCCCCATTGGTTAACATAGGGTTTCGTAAATCTCGATAAATACTGGTGCTAGGGCTTAGCTGACCTCACTCTTCGGGACTTATTTTTGGTGCCAAATTTGGCGATATTTTCCAAAAAGTCGCCAAGCTTGGCCACATTTCGGACATTTAGCGGGATTTTTCCAATGGGTAACAGTTTGTTTAAAAGTGTATAAAGTTTGTTTTCTTGCATTAATATTACGTAATAGCCTAGCGATTCAACTGCATTTCTATGACGTACTCAAAATTGGCGCTTTGTGGGGATCCTTCGAGAAATTTTCCTAGCTTCTGCGAAACCTATAAAAGGACAGCACATTGTCCCAGCTGAGTTTCAGTTTGCTTCTGTCTGCTGATGAGAATATTTTTAGAGTCGGTTCAGTATTTACTGACATGCCCGTCTAGCGTAATGTATTAGAATGATTTTGAGTGTCCCCGTAAAAGAACTATTTGTGTTATATGCATGGAAGATAGCCTATAATACTAAGAAATAGTGTAGCTTTCTATCAGGAATAGTATTGTGTGAAAATTTTTTTAAAATCGATTCAGTAGTTAGACATACACGCAGATCGCAGTGTAATTCATACTAGTGTCCTTGTAAAGGAATTATTTATGATATATGCCATCAATTTTAGTTTATGTCACTCAGGAATAGTGTAGTTTTACGTCAGTGAAAAAATCTCATGTGGACAACACAATGTCTATTAAATCAAAAATTTTTTCGGCCCACTTCATCTAAACTTATTTTGTTTGAAAGAGATAATATATTGCAGTAATAGTAAGGTTTAGCGAATTCTACCCAAATATTTCCGATATCGCCAAGCTGGGTTCAATTTGACAGATTTCCTTCTGACATTTAATTTGCCGATATTTCACGAAAAGCCGACAAGCTTGAGATAGTTTCCGAGATTTTGAGTATAGCCATTGTAGCCATTGACCACAGACTTTCAATGAATTGAATGTATCTATGTGCCTTAATGTATTTTAAGTCATTTGGCAGACCCTGTAAATAAATTACCCAGGGGATAGCAATCAAAAAGGAGATGCGCAGTTAGATGTTACAATAGTTCTAAATACAAAATTTCAAAATTCTATGAGTAAAAGTTTTCGAGTTTTGCAAAATACGTAATAATTTTTGTCCCCAAATTTGACGATATTTCGGAAAAACTCGCCGACAAATGGCGAGATTTTAGGCATGGACCAAACAATGACTGACTATCTCCAAATTTGGCGGTATTTCGCCAAAACCTTCCAAGGACAATGACAAATGGCGATGTTTTGGGCATACGACAAATGACTATCGCCAATTTGGCGATATTTGGGTAAAACTCGCCAAGGTCAACGACAGACGGCGAGATTTTAGGCATGGACCGAACAATGACTGTCTACAGATGTAATGTATTGAAGATGTCCATAGACATTAATGTACTGAAATTCTTTTGGGTGGTCCTGTAAATAAACTCTCCAGTAGATTGGAACCAAAAACGAGATGCAAAACTAGATGTTACAACAATCTTATATATGAAATTTCAACATTCTACGACTAATAGTTTTTGAGATTTGAGAGTTAAATACATACACATGTACACCAAAAGTCGCCAAGGTTGGCGAGTTTTGGTGTATTTCTTGAGGGAGGCACGTAGCTGCTGTCTGACCATTACTTAACTATATGGTTGGACGGTATCGTGCTTGAAATGGATCAAAATGTCCTTAAAATGGCCATTGACCGTAATGTATTGGAAATCTTTTGAGTGTTCCTGTAGCAGAACTATAAAGACACTTTTTTCGATAAAGAAATTCATTTTGTAACCCTTAACAGCATATATCACTTCCGAGTTGTTTGAAGTCGCCTAATACCTCTAAAATGCACTTTAATTAATATCTAAACTATCTAAACTATATCCATGAAACTTAGCCTTTAATACTCCGAAATAGAAGCTTTATATTATCGAAAAAAGTTTTCGATTTGGTTCTCTAGTTACAGAGATACCCATAGCATAATGCAATACTTGCCTGTCCTTGTAAAACAATTATTTTTGATAAAAAGGCAGTCTAAAAAGTCATAAAAAGGCAGTCTAAAATACTCAGTAGCTTTCTATAGGTGAGAAAAGTTTTAGAATTGGTTCAGTAGTTAGAGAGATAACCATAGAGTGTAAATGTATAATAATTATTTTGAGTGTCCCTGTAAAAGAATTATTTACGCTGCATACATTGAATGCAGCCTATAATAATCAAGAATAATTTATCTTTCTATTAGTAAAAAAAAGTTTAAGAATCAGTTCTGTAGTTACACAGATGGCTACAGAGCGTAATATAATTCTTATGAGTGTCCCTGAAAAAAAATTATGTATATATATATCTACATATACCTGCATGAAAGGCAGTGTATAATTTTCAGGAATAGTGTAGCTTTTTATTGGTGAGAAAAGTTTGTGAATCGGTTCAGTAGTTAGAGATATACCCATAGAGGGTATTGCATTTAAATTATTTTGACAATTCCTGTAAAAGAAATATTTATGCTATATGCATGAACTTTAGCTTATGATACTCAGGAATAGTGCAGCTTTCTACCTGAGAAATTTTTTAGAATCTGGTCAATGGTTACAATTATGCCAATTTTATGTATTTGTTATGAGATCCCCTGAAAAATTGTTATATATGTTGCAGAAATACTCTGCTTGTTTCCGGGGTACGTTGTTCTAAAGTCCAGTTGGTGTAGAAAGTTCCAGTAAAAAGTCCACTGGTTAGGATGGAACACAACCTTATTGCTTACAGAACTTCGTCGAACAATCAGCTGTACAAAATTCACAAGCACAATTAAACAGTCATGTGCTTTTAACTTTTCGCTTAGATCAGAAGCTCTCACAAATGCTGTATTTCTCACACAAAATAAAACACTTTCACTGACAAAAATTCAGTGAAAATATACGAGAGATAACACTAACAGTCTCTTAAGATTCAGCAATCAAGAATTTACACACAGCACTTAAATTCAAAGCTTCAAAAACTGCGCGAAACACCGCTTCTATAACATAGCAAAGCAACCGTACTCACTCTCGCAAAGCTTGATCAACTCTGAACTGACGCTTCAGAAACACGCTTATATTTATACCCGACGCAGAAGCTACAAGAATCTTTGAGAAAAGTCTATTTCGCCAGGATTCCACATAAGCGGGAATGTTGATTACGTCATAGAAGAGAAGTTTTAGGTTATTGTGCGTTTTTAATGCGGAAAAACCAACTTTCAGGCCCCATTGGGAAAATTGCGCCAAATAACCAAAATTTCGCCAAGCTTGGCAAATTTTGGCGAAATATCGCTAAATTTGGCGCCAAAAGTAAGTCCCCAAAAGTGAAGCGATCGAAGCTCTAGGACCCATATTTCACGAGATTTCTAGAAACCCATAGAAAAACAATGGGGAAACCGAAACCTCCGTATCCCTGGTGATAGTTGACCAATTTTGATGCAACAAAAAGCAAAATTTAACTATTGGACGCGTAAAATACTAATTTTGAACTATTTTAAGCCCCGGAACAGCGGGTTGCCCCGAAAATTCGTAACAATATGTATGAAAGGTACTCATATTACTCAGGAGTAGCATAGCTCTCTATCAGTGAAAAAAAAAAAAAAAAAATTCAGATTCAGTTCGGTGGTTACAGAGACCACAATGAATTAGAATTGTTTTGAGTGTCCTTTTAGAACTATTTATGCTAATACATGAAAGGTTTTCTATAAGTTAATCCAGTGTATACGAACTTTAACCCATACTTTTACATATATTTGAAACAATTACTTCCATTTGTTTAATTTTATTCTTTGAAAATTTAGCCCATTGTTTAGAAATATATTATTGACGGATTTTTTAAAAGGATAGTTATACCGTATATTTTTGCCTTAAGTCTAACGATAGTGTCTCTTTGTTCAAAGGCATTTTTAATATAACCCTTTGATTCTATGTCCATTATTGACACACATTATAAAGTGCATTGTTATACTGTGTATTTCTGCATTATTTCCGACAATGAACGCCCCTTTGTTGAAAGTCATTTTAAATAAAGGTCCAGTCCCCTGTTTTAACGTATATTATTGACACACATTTTTAAAGAGCATAGTTATATCCTGTATTTTTGCATCATTTCCGACAATTACGTCCCTTTGTTAAAAGTCATTTTAAATAAAGGTTTAGTCCATTGTTTTAACGTATTATTGAAACACATTCTTAAAGATCATTGTTATATCCTGTATGTTTGCCGTATTTCCAACAATTACGTTCCTTCGTTGAAAGTCATTCTAAATAAAAGTTTAGTCCACTGTTTCAAAATATATAATTGAAACAATTTCTTAAAGAGCATTGTTATACCGTGTATTTCTGCCTTATTTCCAACAATTAACGTCCTTTTGTTGAAAGTCATTTAAATAAAGGTTTAGTCCACTGTTTTAACGTATATTATTGACGCACATTCAAAAAGACCATTGTTATATCCTGTATTTTTGCATTATTACCAACAATTACGTCCCTTTGTTGAAATTCATTTTAAATAAAGGTTCAGTCCACTGTTTCAAAGTATATTATTGACACACATTTTTAAAGAGCATTGTTCTATCCTGTATTTTTGCATCATTTCCGACAATTACGTCCCTTTGTTAAAAGTCATTTTAAATAAAGGTTTAGTCCATTGTTTTAACGTATTATTGAAACACATTCTTAAAGATCATTGTTATATCCCGTATTTCTGCCTTATTTCCAACAATTAACGTCCCTATGTTGAAAGTCATTTAAATAAAGGTTTAGTCCACTGTTTTAACGTATATTATTGACGCACATTCAAAAAGACCATTGTTTTATCCTGTATTTTTGCATTATTACCAACAATTACGTCCCTTTGTTGAAATTCATTTTAAATAAAGGTTCAGTCCACTGTTTCAAAGTATATTATTGACGCTCATTTTTAAAGAGCATTGTTATACCGTGTATTTTTGCCTTTTTTTCAACAATTACGCCTCTTTGTTGAAAGTCATTTTAAATAAAGGTTTAGTCCACTGTTTCAAAGTATATTATAGACAAACTTTCTTAAAGAGCATTGTTATACCGTGTATTTCAGCATTATTTCCAACAATTAACGTCCCTTTGTTGAAAGTCATTTTTAATAAATGTTTAGTCCACTGTTTTAACGTATATTATTTGACACACATTTTTAAAGGGCATTGTTATACTGAGCATTTTTGCAATATTACCAACAATTACTTCCCTTTGTTGAAAGTCATTTTAAATAAAGATTTAGTCCACAGTTTCAAAGCATATTATTGACACGCATTTTTAAAGAGCATTGTTATACCGAGTATTTTTGCCTTTTTTTCAACAATTACGCCTCTTTGTTGAAAGTCATTTTAAATAAAGGTTTAGTCCACTGTTTCAAAGTATATTATTGACAAACTTTCCTAAAGAGCATTGTTATACCGTGTATTTCTGTATTATTTCCAACAATTAACGTCCCTTTGTTGAAAGTCATTTTTAATAAATGTTTAGTCCACTGTTTTAACCAAAGTATATTATTGACAAACTTTCCTAAAGAGCATTGTTATACCGGGTATTTCTGCATTATTTCCAACAATTAACGTCCCTTTGTTGAAAGTCATTTTTAATAAATGTTTAGTCCACTGTTTTAACGTTTATTATTCACACACATTTTTAAAGAGCATTGCTATATTCTGTATTTTTGTGTTATTTCCAACAATTATGTCCCTTTGTTCAAAGTTATTTTAAATAAAGTTTTAGTCCACTGTTTCAAAGTATATTATTGGCACACATTTTTAAAGGGC